>QXEO01000346.1:6418600-6656828 GCA_007115705.1 Dactylis glomerata | reverse complement strand
AAACAATTTGGCAAATTGGAACTTGTTCGAGAAAACATGCCACATAGAAGCAAGATAATTTACAATATCAACACTATGTGACACAACCTCAAATATACACATTTCATGGATTTGTAATATGCACAATCAAAGCACAAACCCCCATAATGTGATAAACCAATTTTCAAATAAGTTGTTAAAGTCAATTTCCATAGGCTCGGAAATTCCAAGGGGGGGCCGGAGTCTCGGGGTAGAACCACCGGAGTCTCCAGGGTGATAGAACCACCGGAGTCTCCGGGGTAGAACCACCGGAGTCTCCGGGGTAGAACCACCGGAGTCTCCGGGGTAGAACCAATGGAATCTCCAAACCTAGAAAATTAAACTTTACCAACAAGAGGCAAATAGAATCCAACAAGATGATTAATGGACATTATAGAATTTGAATTTCTCATGAAAATGACATACCACATAGAGACTAGATAATCTTTAAATATCAACACTAAGTGGTATTCCTCATGTACACACATTTTTAGGATTGTGAAGTGCCAAAGCATATCACTCCCCCAAAATGGGATGGTCCATTAATCACTCCCAAGAGCCAAGAAGATAGATCAAGATGCAATAGGCTCAATAGTAACAACCGTACATGGTGTGCAACCAACAAGCACATAATTGATTACTCAAAATAAAGCAAGTGGGGAGCACAACATATACAAACACATGCAAGATACAAACCAAACACATGCAAAGGGGCGAGTAACTTTCAATGTAGATAAGTTGAATACATGTTACCGCAAGGAGGAACAATGGATATATGATAGAAATAAGATAATCCAATTGACTTGACTTGAGACAATATAATTAATGAAGATCCCTTAATTCTTCATGATATAGCCAAGTCTCCAATGCCCTCCATTAGACACCTATTGATCAAGTTTTGGCTTGTTGGTCCCCAACCAAGTTGGGTCCTAAGAGGTTAGTCACAATAGGTTTGGCAACCCAAATGGTTCTTTTCTTGACACCACTTTGAGTACCAACAAATTTGGCAAACACATTTCCAACCTTATCCTTGCAAAGTGAATAAGCATCATTGATTATGATAGGGTTGGATGAGTTACCAATAGAGCAAGTAGAAGAAAGGTGACCCTTCTCACGGCATATGTAGCAAGATCTTATCTTTCCTTTCTTCTCATTTGATTTCTCCACAATGGGAACATTGGGTTGATTCTTCTTAGGAGGAAGCTTTTCTTCATCTTGAGGAAGGACTTGAGTTTGAGCTTGAGGCCGCTTCCCTTGTTGCTTCTCACTTAGATGCTTCTTCTTCAATGGGCAAGACCTAACATGATGCCCTTCAATTTTGCACTTGAAGCAAACAATCTTAGCCGGATCCTTGACTTTCTCTTGGCCCTTCTTCTTCTTGAAGAGTTTGGACTTCTTCTTATTGTTGGAGATAAATCCAAGTCCACTCTTGTCATTGGGGAATTTTTGTGCACTCAACATCTTGTCAAGTTTGGACTTCCCTTCATGACTTTTTACCAAGTCTTTCTTCAACAAAGTGACTTGGGCCTCGAGCTCTTTAATTTCCTCTACATGGTTAGTTACAATACAAGAACTAGAGGAAGTAGAAGCTATATTGTTAGAGCAACAAGGCAAGGAGAGTAATTCATCACAAGATGTAGCAATAGTATGAGTGGATGAATTACGAGGACTAGCACATGGCAATATAGCTTTTTGGGAAGTAGTGCTAGTGACCACATGAGGTTCACAAGATGTTACCTTTGTAGACATATCCTCATAAGCTAACTTTAGGCGAGCATGGGACACTCGAAGATCCTCATTAGAGCTAGATAGCTTTTCATGATTTTCTTCCAATATCCCATACTTGCTAGTTAGCAACTCAAGTTGAGCCCTTAGCTCAACATTCTCCTTCAAGATAGATGCTTCACAAGAATTAGAGTTAGTAGCACAAGCATCATGATTAACCGAAAGAGGAGAAGGCAACTTGGAACACTCTTTTAAATAAGAAGCTTTTAGTTGCTCATGTGACTCGGTGAGTTTGGTGAGCACACTCTCAATGTCCCTAGATCCATTTTTGAGGTGCTCAACATCCTCAAGAAGTTTAGCATTAACAAAAACAAGCTTATCATTTTTTAATTTTAAATCATTTGCCACCTCAAGAGCTCTATCATTGGAGCTTTGTTCTTTTAAAAGAGTCTCTTTAAAATCATTGGCAAGACTATGAAGATTCTCAATAGTTGCTTCTTGCTCTTCATCATGAGATTGAAGCTCATCAATAATTTTCTGGCTCTCAATAGCAGCAACCAAAATATCAACAAAGTTAGAGCAAGCAATTTTGTTCTTCTTACCAATAGCAAGAAAGACTATTTCTCCCTTCTTTTTTAAAGAGGCAACATAATCATCCTCTTCTTCATGATCACTAGATATAGTGGGTTCCAAAGAAGGAGTTACCTTTGAATCCCTAGCCATAAGACATATGTGGGAACCGAGAGATGATGATGAGGATGAATTACTTGAAGCTCCAATCAAAATTTTGTCTTGGCCAATAGAATCTCCGGTTTCCTCTAAATTGTTAGCCACACAAAGACTAGAGGAAATAGAGGCATTTTTATCATGGCCACTAGACAGAGCAAGCATATCATCATGAGATTTATTTAAGCAACTTACACATGATATGCAAGGACTAACACAAGCATATAAAGCATTTATGGTGCTAGAAGTGTTTAAGTCCAAAGATGAAGCATTGCAATGAGATAGAGATGAAGGATCATCAAAAGTAAGCATACTATCACCATTGCAAGTTTCATCACCACTCACCATATCATTACCTTGTGTCTTGCCACACTTTGGTGAAGTGGATGAAAGTTCATCACGGCCGGAAGTGGAAGGAATACAATCATCCCCAATAATCTTGGACAAACTATATTTTTCTTGAAGCTTTGTCCATATCTCATGAGCGCTCCGAAAAGGTGTGAAGGAGAAGGTAACTACATCGCTCAAAGCATTAACAATCACATGAGAAGCTTGAGCATTGAGATACAAGTTTTTCTTATCCTCTAAAGATAGATTTTGAGTATCCTTTGGAGGAGAAAAACCCGCATCTACAATTTGCTCCATAGATGGGTCCATGACCCGAAAATAATTAAGCATGTGAATTTTCCAAGTATCATAATTTGTGCCATCGAATATAAAAGTGTCATTGTGCACTAATCCCCTAGCCGACATCTTTGCTCTCAAGGCGGTGAAGCCTAAATTGAGAGACCTAGCTCTGATACCAATTGAAAGGACACAGATGTCGCCTAGAGGGGGGGGTGAATAGGCGATTAAAACTTTTACGAAAGGCTTGTACAAATGCGGAAATAAACTAATGTTTAATTTGACAAGCTTACAAAACCTAATAAACTAGGCTCACCTATGTGTACCAACAACTTATGTTAAGCAAGACAAGTAGCAAGGTATATAACTTCAAGCACGATGGCTATCACAAATGAAGTGCATAAGTAGTGGAGCTCGGATAAGAGTTACCGAGGCACGAAGGAGACGAAGATGTATCCCGAAGTTCACTTCCAAAGGAAGCTAGTCTCCGTTGGAGAGGTGTGGCGGCTTAATGCACTCCGAACGCCACAAAGGCCTCACCTTGAGATGTGGTAGCACAATGCTCACCAAATGCCACAAAGGCTCACCTCAAGATGCGGAGGCACGCTACACACCAAACGCCACAAAGGCTCACCTTATTCTCCTCGCGCCCTCGCACAAAGCAAGATGCCACGATCCACTATGGAACACTTGAGGGCGGTCACCGAACCCGTACAAGCTTGGGGCAATCTCCACAACTTAATTGGAGGCTCCCAAGAATTGCCACAAAGGCACCACAAAGGTTGGGGAATCTCCACAACTTAATTGGAGGCCCCAAGTATATGCCACAAAGGCCACTAAGCCGTCTAGGGTTCCAAGAACCCAAGAGTAATAAGCTCACAACTTCCACTTACCGAATCTCCGAGGAGAACTCAAACCGATGCACCAAATGCAATGGCAAGAGCACACAAAGTGCTCAAATCCTTCTTACTCAAATCCTACCAAAGCAACTAATGCTATGGAGAGATATAAGAGGAAGAACAAAGGAAATCAACAAATGAACTCCAAGATCTAGATCCCAATGGTTCCCCTCACTTAGAGGAGATTTTGATTGGTGGAAAGATAGATCTAGATCTCCTCTCTCTTTTCCCTCAAGAAGATGCAAGAATCATTGGAGGGATTGAGAGATAGAGCAAAGCTTCAAGGTCAACAATGGAGGAGAGATAGAATAGGAAGCCAACCAGCCCAAGGAGGAAGAAGGGGGCCTTTTATAGGTCCCCCACGAAAACTAGCCGTTGCTGGGCACTAGGGCCGGAGTCTCCGGCCTAGAGGACCGGAGTCTCCGCCCTAAGTGACTCCAGGGCCGGAGTCTCCGCCCCTGGGCCGGAGTCTCCGGTGTCCCGGGGTCATTCGGGGGCCTCAGGACGGACTAAGCAGGTGCCAGGCCGGAGTTGGGCCGGAGACTTTGCGTCTCGGGCCGGAGACTCCGGCCACCAAAAACTGGCAGAAACACCAACACGAAAACGACCATAACTTGAGCATCCGGACTCCGTTTTTGATGATCTTGGGCTCGTTGGAATCACAACAACGAGCTCTACAAGTATATGCATAGAAACATCATAGTCCAACAAGGGAGGATAAAACCAAATGATGAGAGGTTTGACCTCTCTTCAAAGTCGAACCGGTAAAACCTCCAAACACCAAAAACACAATGAGTGTTTCATGCAAAATCCCTTTTTGATGAGTTAGAGCTTGTCATGGAATTAACCACAAGCTCTAAAACCTCACATGGATAAAAGCCAAATAAGAACCAAGAAAGATGATGGCAAATATGCAAAGGTTTGAGCTCTCTTCGAACGATGCGGTTAAGTTACTCACTCGAGAGCCCCTCTTGATAGTACGGCTACCAATCCTATAACCCGGTCTCCAAACTAACACAAGAGACCGGTAAGAAGGAAACCCTATCAAGAACATACCTTTTCCTTGTGCATTCAACTTGAGCTAGATTATGACCATCTTGTCTTCCTCAAGTTGGAACACCTTTCTTGATCTTGATTGCTTGGTGAAGTCTTGCGAATTGCTCCCCCATAAATCAATATGGGAAAGACTCTCTTAGGAATATCTTCACATAGACATTACCACCAAATAGAATACATGCATCAAGCATATAATCTCCTTGAGATGGCATATCTTGAACTTGACTTATCATCCATGAAGATGATCACCACTTAATAATATCCTAGCCTTGTATCCTTCCTTCTTCCTTCATGATGATGATGTCTTGAAGGTAAACACAAATGTCCACTCAATTATATTCTTCAAGACATAGTTGCAATAAGCTCAATTCTCATATGACCATTCTTCCGATATTTCCTTGAATAACACATTGGTCATCACTTAAAGTTCTTCATCACTTTGACTTGATCAACCTTGTATCCTTCCTTCTTCCTTCATGATGATGATGTCTTGAAGGTAAACACAAATGTCCACTCAATTATATTCTTCAAGACATAGTTGCAATAAGCTCAATTCTCATATGACCATTCTTTCGATATTTCCTTGAATAACACAATGGTCATCACTTAAAGTTCTTCATTTGATCCTTCTTACAACCTTGAAGCCAACATATGGTTCAAGCATTGTCTATGGACATGTCCTACAAATATAACTCAATGCAAACATTAGTCCATAGAGATTGTCATTAATTACCAAAACCACACATGGGGGCTCCATGCTCTTTCAGCTATCCTAGGTCGCCACCGAGCTTCGTCTGCCTCCAGCTCGTCATGCCCAGAGAGAAGCCATGCTACCCTCCAAGATGCCATGTCGTAATTCTTGTTCGTCGGTTGTTTCTGCTGCTGTCAGGTCAAGAGACTCGGCTAATGTGGCACTGCAATCTGCTTTTGATGTGCATGTTGAGCTTCTGCACTTTGAGCAGCGAGCCCTAGCTTCTTCCCAGCTGAAGAAGGCAGTCCAGCCCATTTGTGATTATGTCGATTCCATGCACGGATGGCTGTTGCGGGCTAATAGCTTTCTAGAGCGGCAAAGGTTCCTCTGGGCAGGCTCTCTCTTGTAGCGATTGAGACGTCGACCCCTCCTATGTTTCCTCCTAGGAATGAGCCTGATGATGACTTCACCGATGAGAGGGTTGCAGAGCTTTACGGCTCATTCTCGCCTCATGCTAGGGCCAGTTCTTTGGCCGATGGTGTGTGTGATCCCGCTGTTGTGGATGTCGCTCCTGTCCTGCAGATCTTGCCTGAGTTACAGAGGATGTGTGCGGTGCCGGTTCCGCCACCATCCTCGGAGCATATGAAGGTGGACTCGCTTGTGACCTTGGTCGGTGCTTGGGCGCCCACTACACCACCTCTGGAGCCTAGCCTGATGACCACATATGAGGAGGGTGCTGCTCTGGACCTTGTTGCCATGCAATCACATGAGTCTATGGAGAAGGTGGTGTCTTCGAATGACGAGGTTAATGAGGTGGGTGCATTGGCATCTAACTCAGATGATCTCTTTGTAAAAGAGCTTTGTGAGTTACTTGGCACTTTGGAGGCGGCTAGTCCTGGATATGGCAAGGAGATTGCTTGCGTCTTGATGGAGACGACGACGAATGTCATAATCAAGAAGGTGGAGAACTTTCCGAGGCGCAAAAGAAAGAAGAGTGGCGTCACAAGAAAGGCGTCCGCAACAGCTTGATGGATGGTTCTCAACTTTGGGTTGTCGTGTTTGGGTCCTTTGTCCAGGTGTTTTGAGTGGTATTTCCTTTGCGATCTTGTATTGGGAGTGGTTTGCGTGTTGTAACGGTTTTCCCTCGGTTTTTTATTAATTAATTGAGCAATTTTAAAAAATAGAGGCAAAGCTTTTGTCTCCGTTTCAAAAAAAAATCTACATGAACAAATTTATAAAATCACTAAAAAATCATTAATTCTCTGTGTGAAGATCTTGAGACAGAGACACACTCCTAATACAGGACAGTCACGCTACATGACATCGGCATGAAAGGAAGATGTCGAGGAAAGCATTGCTTTCTTCTTTTTCTTCCTGGCGATGTAAAGGAGCAGCCTAGTTTAGCTTAGCCGCCTGCCACCCCTAATTAAACTATTTTTCTCTAAGAAGTCAGTGCCATAAAGAACAAAGAGAAGAATGAACGCCGTTTCACACCATAATCTAATCATGAGCTGGTGATCTCCAGGTGAGGAAGCAGCGACAAAAAGGAAAGGACTGGATTAAGAATGGCTCTAGTGCACAAGACAAATTTGAAGACATAGAAAGCCAAGCTTTCCACTTAGTTTAACTCAACAAAGTTGTCCCATGCACCTGGGAAACATAGGAAACTTCTTCAAGAGGCATGCATATGCATAGGATCGATGCGAATAACTTTATTCTAATTCTATCGTTTACCTTTTGTTATTTTTTCTGAAGAAACAGCGGCGCTGTCTCCTATTAATGGACGTAGAAAGCCAAAGGATAGTTGTATTAGAACACCCCAGGCCCGCAGCGTGTTAGGACTTAGGATGCCCAAAGTTGAGGAAATAACCTTTTTTTGGATATTTTTTTGGCCCACAGTGTGTGTTAGGACTTAGATGCCCAAAATTGATGAAATAACCTTTTTTTTGGATTTTTTACGAAAATAAGTTGACCAACACTAGTAAACATCAGGCCTTTTAATGCCCCCTGTCACAAACGATGCCATGTACGATATGAAAGATTGCATACAGGCCGTAAAATCAGTGTGCTGGAGGCCCGGACAGGCTCCTGGGCACAACGCTAACAAAGAAATAGAAGGAAACACCAGTAAAAGTATCTGCATACGGTTTTGTAGAACTTAATCATCACTAATGCTGTAAGCATCTCTAGCAGAGCCCGTAAAAGGTTCAAAACCGAAAAATAACCGTCAGTTTATGGGTTCGGGCCGAAAAATGGCGCCGATCAGTGATCGTAAACGAGCCAAAACTGAAAATATTTTTTCGAGCTGTGTTCGGTTCGCTCCGTCGGCCGGGCCGACGGAGCGAACCGAACGCAGCCCGAACACAATCCCTACTTTGAGCGCGAGGGAACTTTCAGCTCCTCCCAACCGCCGCCGCCGCCGATCTGTGCGCCCCCACCTTCCTCTGCGCCGCCACCCTCCGATTTGTCCCCGATGAGTCTCGAATCGACCCCACCGGCCGCCGTTGCTACCTCGCAGGCGCCGGCACCCTCTCCCGTGGCGACGAGCGGGGTAGCATGGCTTCTCTCTGTGGTCCCGCAATCCGGTGCTGCCGCGTCCACCGGTGATGTCTCAGTGGTGGCAACGAAGCCGAAGGCATCCCGTGCGAGACCGAAGAGTACGGGTCCAAAAGGACGAAAGTGAAGGCGGCGACGAGCCGTGGCGCCCCGCGTTCGGTCCCCTCCCCGCCGCCGCCACCGGAAGCCACCACGAACGTCGCCCACGACGTGCTTGACGACGGGTCAACAAGGTACACCTCAAAATCTTCCTCCGTTTTTTGATTCCGAGTAGATATTGAGGCCTCGGCTGATTAGGAACGAGAACGCCTCGTACATGGAGATGTTGGACGAGGTGAACATTAACCCACTCCCTCCGTTTGGCACTGCGATTGGCGGAGATGAGAACGATGGCGGGGACGAAGGGGAAGAAGGGGAAGAAGATGAAGGGGACGAGGGTGTGGTGGAGGTGGAGGCCGACGGAAATAGGAGGGCCGGAACGCTGATAAGCCGGAGGGGAACAAGAAGGCGAAGGAAAGGCTCAGGCTCGAGGGGGAGGCTGCATTGTTGAGGGACAAGTTTGATCAAATGATGAAGTCGAAGAAGGTGATAGCGTCCAAGACTTTGGAGACCAAGCTTGTCATCATCGAGACGAAGAAGGAGGTGAGCCTTGCAAAGCTTGAAGCCAGCCGAGAGGAAGCAAGGAACAAGGCCAAGTTGGAGGAGATGAGGATCAATGTGAAGAAGGCCAAAGCAATGAAGCAACTATTGGCCGAAGAGAGGGAGATCATGATGATGAACACCAAGGAGATGAATGAGGTACAACTGGAGTGGTGGAAGGAGGCCTCGGCGGAGATCACGGCAAGACGAAGACTAGCTCGTCAAGAGGCAACTGGTGGTGACGATGTGTCTCCAGGAGGTGGTGGCGATGGTGCTGACGGCGGGCCAACCTCGATTTGATGCCGGCGGTGAGAGGAGATGGGAAACTATGAACTGTTTGCTTTGATTGTGTCATTTGATGTCTGCATTATGAACTATGCATGAATTGTTTACATTTTATTGTGTCGTTTGTTCGATCATATGCAAAAAAAATTCATAAATCCTGTTTTTACGGGTTCGGAAGCCGCTGGCGCAGAACAGAACCCGTAAACCAAAACTGTAAAACAACTTACAGTTTTGGTTTACGGGTTCTGTTTTGCGCCAGCCATTTTACGACCCAAATACGCGAGTTTGATGAACTGAACTCCACTTTTCCAATTCGCGTTTTTACGGACTCTGCTGGAGATGCTCTTAGGTCCTGCCTCGCGTGCGCACGCTCAAGTCCTACCTCCACGCTCAAGATCTCCTCGTCTGGTATGCCTCCACGCATCTTCTTCTTTTGCCTCGCGCACGCACGCTCCACTTCGAAGCACGCGCGTGTGCACGTCTTAGCCTCGCGCAGGTGCTCTTCTGCTTCCTCGAGCTCCAGCCGGTGCTCTGCTACTTCCTCGACCTCCAACTTGCTGTATCTATCTCACCAGTACCTCGAGCTCCAGCTCGTCATTTCATCGTTTTGCAGGAAACTTGAGCTCCAACTCGCTGTCTCGCCGGAACCTCGAGTCCAGCTCGCCATCTCGTCATCTGGCCAGCACCTTGAGCTCCAACTCGCTCTCTCGCCAGCACCTCGAGCTCCAACTCGCCATCTTGTCATCTTGCCGGGCATCTTGAGCTCCAACTTACTGTCTCGCCGGCACCTCGAGCTCCAGCTCGCCGTCTCGTCGTCTTGCCGGCACCTTGAGCTCCAGATCGCCGTCTCATCGTCTCTCTGGCATCTCCACCTCAACGAGGATACCTGCTGCTGGAAACTGATTCAGAGTTCCTCTAAAAATAAAAGGTACAAGTTGCTGTAGTAAACCATGAATGTATACTTTCCTTAACAGTCCATTGCTGGTACAAGTGCTCATCTATGTTAAGACAAAAACTTCACACTTATCAAGCCTAATCTATATTTGATGCCGATTGATTGACAGCAAATTATGGTACAGAGCCTAAAATGGACCCTAGGTTTGGATATGGCTGGTTTATGGCAGTATGCAGGGCAGCACCTAGAGTAGATGCATGAATGATAAATGGGGCTATCTTGCACACAACTAGAGGGAGACAGCAAGGGAAGCATGACTGAACACACATAACCATGAGCCTCTGACTCTTTTCTTCACAAAGATGTAATACCAGCAGCATTAACAGAATGAAATTGAGATTCTATGGTAGAATGACTTGAGCCTGACCACCAAAATATAGAGTGAACAGACAGTAGCAGGGCCTGGATAGTAGTGTTCTTCATTTATAAATGTAAAGGCAGCAATGAACTAATATCCATGCATGCCTATGTTCTTAGAACTTGTGAACCTCTGTCCGTTCGCTTGAAATTCTGAGATCGATCCTGCGATGAAAATGACAGAGACATCATGACCTTGATAAAAATGACAGATTACTAAATATCAGTGTAATACTTATTCATTTACATGACACGGCTATGTTATCATATTATCACGATTCCTTTTTGCTTCTGATCCATTCGGCCAGTCTAGAAAGTAGGTATAAGAGGTAGCATGCATCTCAAAGTTTGTACTTGCCTTTTCCTCTGACATAGTTTTAGACTTCCAACCTAACATATTTTTGAGAATAAACGGCCAACAACTGATGAATGATACTCAATGCACCCCAGAACACCACTTATTATCATCATCTGAGGTCCTGAATGAGTAACATGTCATACACCCGGGAAGCATCTGGCCCAAGTGGGGAATCAATGTAGGCTGACTGGCTGAGTGACCAATCTGAAATAGCAAGACCAGCATTTACTCAACATTTTGGCTGAGCAATACAAAAGTTACGGTGGATTGCAGAAGAAGCTATGTGAGTAAATAGATACTCAACTCAACACAGGTATGCGCTACATAATTCAGAAAGTACGTGACTCATGGCAACCTTAAGCTGAATCAAATAAGTTTTGAAGCAGGGAACATGCAGCTATCCAAGTCACCAATAAGCAGAGATCAAACAGTGCAGATAGAGTAGATGCAATGGTACCAGCATGATCTGATGGTAACCAACATGTATTCTGGTGTTATTTTCAAGAAAATGAACTTTCTGCCAGTCAAAATATACAGAATGCTTTTGTCAACGAAGAGTCGTAGTTTCATCAAATAACAATAATAAGCAAGATGGTCAGGCACTTGAGAAGCAAATTAACCAGGCATCACAAGTAACATATTATTGTGAAACAGTTTCATGGTTGCCCAAGCATCCAACAACTTTACTTTCTTCTACAAGACTATGTGCATAACCACTCTGTTGAAGCAAAGTAACTCTGTTGAACTCCCACAACGTCTTATACTCCACAAAAGAGAAAACGAAAATTTAATTAATAAACTGTCATACTACTGCCGGGAAGAACAAAATTGCTCTAAGCTAGGGCAACCTCATTATAGATTAAAACTCCACATTGTCCAAGTTAGGGGCCAATTTTCACTTATTTCTAAAGTAAAAATATAGAATATAATCCTTAATGCTTGCCGTGGTGCATCATGCATGTTTCAAGCAGAAGCTTTGTTATGGTTATTTACTCCAAAGCAGTAAATGGTGATCTGAAAACATACACATCAAGGAAAAACCCGCCTTCCAAAACACAGTTAACCCTAGAATATTTTGGCAGCAGTAATCTAAATTCATTGTACGAAAATCATCACAAAAGTTTATACTCCTACAAGCAAGCAAGCTACCGTGAAATCAGTTTATACTCCTTCAAGCAAGCAAGCTACCGTGCAATCAGTTTATACTCCTTCAAGCAAGCAAGATATAGTACCTTGTTTGAAATTCAATGCAACCAACTGAACATTTGCTTGCAATATTCGCAGGGCCGCTTCTAACATGGAAGCAAATTATTGACACACACTACTGAGTACTGAATGAGCGAGAAGGAAAATGCTAAGAAATCCGAGTCTGATGTTTGCGCAACGATGCTAGCATAAATTTAGTCGTGCACACTGCAGAGTTCCGATCTTTGATTGGGTTCAGGCAACTCGATGCAAAACTCGTTTTGCCATCCTAGAACCAGATTAAGACATGAATCAGCAATTTCAGAGTGTACCAATTCCACGAATTGTACTGAATCTGAAGGCGAGAGAAACTGAGCGAATGGGCACCTGATTTGGAGGAGGCGGTCGAAGAGCTGCAGGGAGTAGACGCCCTCCTCGTCGGCGAAGTAGAAGACGCCGTCGATGCGGTGGTTCTCGACCACCTCCAGGCCGGCGTCATCTGGTGCGACCGGTAGTCTACGACGGCCGCGGATGCGTTGAGCTTCCGCCAACATGAGGGTGTTTTTGCAAAACGATCCGTCCGACTCCGACATATTTTCCTGGACGGAGGGAGCCCGTACAAATTCTCCCCGCGTAGAGTTCTGTTAGCACTTCCACCCGTCTGCCGCAACCCGCCGCCGATGGCCGCCGTCGCCTCCGAGCTCATCGACTTCCTCAACGCCTCGCCCACCGCTTTCCACGCCGTCGGTACACGCCCCGTCCCGTTTCCCTTTCGTTAGTTGGTATAATCGAGGTGCAGTGAACTGAATCGGGTTCCTGCTGTTGCTTCCGCTGGGAGAAGGTGAGGCGAAGCGGCAGCTGAAGGCGGCGGGGTTCGCGCAGCTGTCGGAGCGGGAGGAGTGGACGGGGCTCGAGCCCGGTCGGAAGTACTTCTTCACACGCAACCACTCCGCCCTGGTCGCCTTCGCCATCGGCGCCAAGTGAGTAACTAGATCCACTTGGCTTCATTCTTGCTCTTACTTTCCACCCGTTTTGGGTACTAAATCCACCCGTTTTGGCCTGATTCTTGATTTGTTTCTCCTGCGGGTTGTGTTGATAGATGCACTGATGTCTCGCAGGTACGTTGCTGGCAATGGGTTCCACATCATTGGTGCTCACACGGACAGTCCGTGCCTGAAGCTCAAGCCTGTCACCAAGGTTTGAATTTGAAGTAGGGAGTATTAGTTAGTGATTTCAGAGTAAAACGTGTCCTGCAACTTCCATGCGACAATACTTTATGTCTAAAATCCTAACAAAACCTTTTATCCGGTTATTTCACTTCAATGCAAAGCCGTGCCATTTGGCCTTTCATTATGATATATGTATCTGGTCACTATGTTAGTCATATTTTTCCAGTTAGACGCCGCTACAGTTATGAATTGCCTATAATATCTCGCCTTTTGTTTCTCAGATAATTAAGGGAGGTTATCTTGAGGTTGGAGTCCAAACTTATGGAGGTGGATTGTGGTACACATGGTTTGACCGGGATCTTACTATTGCTGGTAGGGTGCTCGTACGAGAGAAGAAGGGAAGCACCGTCTCTTATGCACATAAGCTTGTAAGAGTGCAAGAACCTATCATGAGAATCCCCAGTTTGGCTATTCACCTCAACAGGTTGGTCTTAAAAACTCCTTTCTTGACACATTTTTTTCAGTCTTGTAAAGCCTATGAAAGTTATTCCTACATTAAATATTTAGTGGTGATGTCACATGGTACATTTTAGTGCTCTTTATTATGCAATGGACAAATAATAATAGTGGTAGATCCAAACAGTTTATAGAATAGGTCAAGTCAGATGGAAGTATCACACTTATATATGCCCATTTAGCCTTTTGTGTTAACCCTTGTATCTCATGTACCATCTAACTAGCAAACTTGAATTAACCTTTATAAATATAAGTTAGTATGATACTCTGATACGACACTTGGAAATACTAGTTATAGGCTTATAGCGTGTTTCCTTAATCTGATAAATATATTTTATTATCATGCATTGTTGCTTGGTAGTTTATCCATTTTTAGATCATATTATCATAGGATAATAAAAGATATTTATCAGTGTAATAGTTGAAGACTCTTTTGGGCATATCTTTGAAAGCCTTATTCTGGAAGTGTCAGACCGTTTGTCGGTGGAATGGATACCGGGGTATCCCAGTCCACCTGCTCCTGGGCCCCGTCATCGGCCCATCTTCAGCCCAGGGGAGAATCAACGGCCTAAGCTACGGAGAAGACCCTCACGAGGAGGCGCCTCGTGAGGAGAACGACGACAGCAACTGCTAAGGACCAGAAGACCTCCTCACGAGCCCCTGCTGGTGAGGAGAGGAAGTACGCCCACGTCAGCTCAGCACGTTTGCGTGCAGAGCAAGAAGACAACGGGCAGAAGACCGCGTACCTCCCACGCTACCCCCGACAGGGAGGAGACCAACTTTCTCTGTGCCTGCCCAAAGCGGCACAGTGGTAGTTGGCCACCCCCCTAAAAATAGCGTGGACGGTGCAGGGCGCCAGAGGAGGACGTCAGCCTCCTCCACCCACTCCTGTGGACCGGCGCCACTACCCTACGAAGACTAAGTCTACAGAAGAGTGTAATCTACAGCTGTCCTCCCTCCTTGGCCGTGTGTGGCAACCCCTTTCCCAAGAAGATAAGGGGAAGGAGGACCTTGGCGCTATAAAAGGAGGGGGAGGCCACCCCTTAGAGGGGATCGGATCTTCATCTTCTTCAGGCTGCTAGCTGGGCATGCAGGTTCTTCAACCTCTGGCCAGCTAGAGCTTTGTAACCAAGGCCTTGTACTCCTCGCGAGGTGTCGCGTTGCAATACAAGAAGGTAGGAAGTAGGGGTTTTACCTCACCACGAGGGCCCTGAACCTGGGTAAAGCTCGGTCTTCCTCTCTGCAGTGCGTTGCGCGTTCGACAATCGAGACTTCCGTCACCGTGTTTCGTTGCGATCCAAGATCTCACACGTTCAGCCCCCTGTGTTCGAATCTTTTGGGTCCGTCGCGTGGTACCCCGTGTTCTTGCGACACGAAATCCATCGACATTTGGCGCGCCAGGTAGGGGGCTGTGGTGTGTTTCCTTCAGGATCTGCTTCGACATGGGTGACGATCGTCATCACCGTCTTCGCCTTCGTGCTGTCTACGCAAGTCGTCGCCGAGAGCGTCTCCAAGTCCTCGATGGCTTGGAGGCCATTGGAGAAGGTGAGCCCGAGGTCGGCGACCTCGGCTTTGGGGGCTTCGCAGCGCTCGCCGGGCCCCTTCGTCGTGCGACATGGCCGCCTCGCTTCAGGCCGGATACCGGTGCGCGTTACGACGGGTCTTCCGATCCCGTGGAGTTCCTACAGCACTACGCGGCTGCCGTTCGGTCGGCGGGAGGCGATGGGCGTGTCATGGCCAATTGGTTCATGATGGCCACAAGGGGATTGCCTCGCCGGTGGCTCTGTGGGCTACCGCCGAGGTCCATCTCGTCCTGGAGGGACCTCTGCGAGCGCTTCCTCGACAGATTCGCACCCCTGGGACCAGTGCCAGAGGGCGCGTAGGCCTACGCTGTCCTCGATGGCCCCGTCCCCAGGAGCATGAAGATAGGGCAGGGGGGCTCGAGAGTCATCACCCCCTTGCCTTCGCCGAGGAAACGGAGTACTTCATCTGCGCAAGGAGCAAAGTGTAACGGCAACCTCACTCGCCATTAATCCTCCCTCATCTATGGAAAATGCCCGGAATCGCGAGTCTTGGTCTCGCCAGCCTCGCGAGGTCGGCTAATTGCGGCTTAACGCGGACGTGAGTTTTCGCTCGACTGCCTTTCGAGAAAGAGCCGGAGCACGGTGTCCGTGCTGGGGCCTTCGCCCGGAAAACAGCAGGCCCGCAAAATCCAGAACAGATCGAGCTCTGACTCGGGAAGGGACCCGCTACAGTCACCTCATACGATCCATGGTGCTCTCTCCTCTCGAGCGACACTCGAATGAAGGCGCATGAGCGCGCGAGAGTCGCACAATTCGTGTAGATTTCTCTAAGTCTTCTGTTTTCCTTGTCTGCGGCCTTGTGTTTCTTCTCCTGGGATCGCCTTTGTTGAGTTTGGACGCCTGGGGGGCTGCAGGGAGATAGTCCTGTATGCCATTACAGTCACCTCTGGAGCGCCAGTGCCCGCTAGCCTTGCACCACGCTCTGCATACTAAGCGTTAGGCTGCTGTCCCGCTCGGAGGTTGGCCCCCGAACGGCGTAGAACATTTCCCGGACAAAGGCGAGACAAGGAAAAATGTGCAAGGGTGCAAATAAGAGCCATTTGGCGAACAACGCCTTGAGTGCGATTACAACTTAAACTGGCCCAGCAGGGCAATGTCTGACAGCTGCAAAGTGTGTAGCTAACCTAGGTCTTCTGGAGGAGGTCTAAGAGGAGCTTACTGGGCGGCCGCTGCGTCGCCCTCGTCGCCGTCGGCGCCATCGCTGGAGCTGGAGGTCGTCCCCTCGCTGGAGTCCATCGCTTCACCGCTGCCGGATTCTGTGGAGCCGGAGGCCTCGCCGCTGGAGGAGCTCCAAGCGGGCGCTCCAGGGCGGGCGTAGATGGCCTGCAGCCGTCGAAGGGCGAAGTGCAACCGCCCTGCCCTGGCCTCCGCCGCGCGGTCAGGATTTCCGTGCGGCGGGGGCGGCGGCCTCCGCAGTACCTCTTCCAGGTTGAGGTCGGGGCGGAGACGCTGGATGTTGGAGAAGATCCTCGTCCCCGCGAGCCCCAGCAGCTCCCGGCACTTGGCGTCGATGAGATCCAGGACCTTCGCCGATGCGTCGTCCAGCTCTTCAGCCAGCTGGCTGAAGAAGAGCAGGATCGACCCGTCGTCCTCAGGGACGGTGGGCAGGTTCAGCCCGTGGATGCCCAGGCGGTGCGCCGCCGCCATGACGCGGGCTGAGAACCCGCGGAACATCTGCACTCGCTGCCTTCTCAGCACGCGCGCCTCCTCTTCAGCGTCCCTGAGCTCCTAGAGCTCTCCGGCCATCTCCACGCCTTGCAGAGCCGACGCCGAGTTCTCCTCCTCGAGCCTCTGCACGTCGCGCCGGAGCGAGGCGATGGTGGCATCAGCTTCGGCAAGGGCGCGCTCGGCGCCCCGGCGCACTTCGTGCGCCCCTCTCAGTTCGCCCTCCAGGTCGCGGACCTGGCGCTCCAGGGTCTCGCGCTTCTGCTTGTACATCAGGAGGGCGGCGTCGGTCTTGGAGCGAAAGTCCGCGCGGCACGCCTCGGTGGTTTCGTTGCGCCTCCGCTCAAACTCCTGCTCCATGCTGACCCGCCGCTGGTTCAGCATGTGGTCCATCTTCGCCTGGAGGGAAGCCTCGCGCTGGTTCAGCGCCTCTTGGTGCCGGGCCAGCTCGGCAGTGGTCTGGCTGGCCATTGCCTCCCGGCTCTCCAGGGCCTCTCGCTCCCTGTTGAGCCGGTCCTCGAGGGCATGGAGCTGCTCTTCTCGGAGGCGAAGTCCCCGCTCGCGCTCGCGAGCCTCTGCTTCTCGGACGGCGAGCCCAGCCTCTTGCAGGCTCAGGCTCTCCGCCCGGGAGTCAGCGCTCTCCTCACGAGCGTGGAGGAGGGCCTCCCGGTCCTCGACCTCATCCATCCTCTGCTGGGCGTTGGCAAGAAGACCGTCGGCGTTTGTCCTGGCCTGGTCCAGGAGGTGCTGAGCCGCCCGCTTGGCCTCCTCCCCAGCCAAGGCTGGGTTGGGAGGCCCGACGGTGGGAGGAATCTTCTGGCGCGCCTCGGAGACGATCTTCATGGCCTCTTCATGCGCCCTGGCCAAGACTCCCCTTGCTGATTCCCTGGCGTTCGCCAGAGCTTCTTCGGCCTCCTCGACCGCGCTGGCGCGGATCTCCTCCGCCTCCTTCCTCGCCCGCTCGCGGCGCTCGGCAGCGCGCTGGTCCAGGAGACGGCATCTCTCCGTGGCCTGGTGCAGGAGGGCCCAACCCTCGTTGATGCGCGTTTCCTCGGCAGAGCGCGCCCTGGCGACTTCGTCGCGGAGAGCGCCGGTCGCGGCCGCGAGCACCCTCGCCCATGGGTCAGCGGCGTGGGGCTCGGCGGCGATCCTTGCGGGCCTCCCCAGTATCTCCGGCAGGGGAGGCGATGTAGCCCTAGAGGGCTCTGGCACGGTGGAAGTCGTCCTCTTCTCGCCGCTGGGCTCGGGGGCTGTTCACGAGCTGGGCGGAGCGGCGGTTCTTGCCGGAGGTGCCTCCGGAGTGGTAGAAGTGCTGGCTACAGAGGGGGCAGCAGGAGCTGCCCCCATCGTCTCTGGTGTGCCCCCTGCGCTAGGGGGCTCGGTCGTGCTGGGAGCCGCGGTGGCTCCCGGGGCGGACTGCGCGTCCGCGGACGCGCGGTCCTCTTCTTCTCCGACGGCGCGCGGCGGCGTCGTCGGTGCGGTCGTGGCGGCCGGGTCAGGACCCGGCGTGGTCTGGCCGGTCTTCCTCCTCTTCTTCTCGTCCTTCTTCTCCTCGGCATCCCTGGAGAGGAAAAAGGGGGGGGGGGATGAGGTTAGGAGAAAAGTAAGGCGAAAGGTAAAAGTCTTTGTGCAGGAACACTCACGAGGCGTCCCGCTCCACCCATCCTCTTTTGCTCGGGAGGGAGGAAGGTGGTGGCGGGGGCGCGGAGGATTCGCCCGCCGGCTTCTTCCCTCGGGAGGTCCCGGCCTCGGGATTCCGGCTGGCGCGTTCATCATTGAACTTGGAGCGGCGCTCCGCCTCCAGGCGGGCTCGGCGCCCCTCCCCCTCCAGGTCTCGCGAGGAGGACGCGTCGGCATCTCCCCCGGTGGGCTGGTCTGGCGAGGAGGAGTCGTCGTCGGAGGAATCTGAGAGCACCACGGTGCCCTCGGGACGCCTCCGGCGGACCAGCCGCCCACCGGACTCCGCGTCGTCGTCATCGTCGTCTCCAGAGGCCGTGGGCCCTGTTCCCCTTGCTGCTGAGTCCTGCTCCGAGCTTGCCGCTGGTGCGCTCGGGAGGGGGCCAGGCACGACGCCGTCGGCAAGGAACGGGCCCCAGGCATTGAACTTCAAGATCCCCGCCGTGACGCGGCCGGTCTCCCGGGCGCCCAGACTGTAGATCGGGAGGGCGGTGCGCGGAATGGCGGGGATGGCAGCGGAAGAGAAGAAGGCTCTTATTACCTCCTCCCGAGCGTCGGCGTTGAGCTCGCTGACGTGGAGCCTGAGGTCGTCTCCGGACCTGTGCCTCCAGATCTCCCGGCGGTGGTCCTGCAGGGGGGCGATGCGTCGGGTGACGAACTCCACCCAGACCATGGTCCCCGTAACACCAGCCTCCCGGAGATCGCGGATTCGCGGGCGGAGCGTCCGCAGGGCTTCCTCAGGAAGGGCCTCGCTGGCCCAGGTGTTGAGCTTGACGGGAGGGATCCCCGTGACGAGGAAGAGCTCCGATTCTTCAAGGATGTCGACGAAGAACCAGCGGCTCCGAAAGTCTTCGACCTTCTTCATCCACTTCAAGTCGATGAAGTCGCCCTCCGTTCCAGCGGTGGCGATGAAGGAGACACATCCGGAACTCTGGTTCAGCCCAGAGGACCGGAGGGAGAAGAGGTGGCGAAAGTACGCCACCGACGGCTTGATGCCGATCCAGGCCTCGCAGGCGTAGGCGAAGACCGCCAGCAAGGTGACGGACTTGGGATGCAGGTGGATGGCCTGGATCCCGTAAGTCTCCAAGTTCGCCAGGAAGAAGGGGGAGAACGGCGGCAGCAGTCCGGCGAAGACGGAGAAGAGGAAGAAAGGCTGCGCCGTCGGGGGCAGAGTGTCCCTCGGCGCGCGGCCGTGCCAAATGCGGGTGGCGCCCCACTCATTGCTCCTGCTCTCGACCATCTCTCGGACGGTCTGGAGCTCGCGGCTGCTCTTGATTCGGGAGTCGAGCAGGGGCGCCGCCGGCCGCGGCACAGCGGTGGAAGACCTCGCCGCCCCAACAGCCCTGCGGGGTGCCATGGCTCTAGGCGAGGGCGAGTTGCGGCGAGAAGATTGGAGGCTGGGAGGATTTGGATGCGCAAGATCTTCAGAAGGGAGGCGGCGGCGGCGGTGTGCTGTGGGAAAGGGAGAAGGAGCCTTCTCTGCCAAGCTTTTAAGGGGGCAGCCAGGGCGCGGTTTCCGAAGCGTCGACCTTGACGCGACGGTTCGAAAAATGCCCGTTACCCCACTACGCACGACCCCCACGCCGCTTCGCTCCGCCAACTGCGAGGGTGCCACGTACCCACGATCTCCGCTTCTTCACATGGTCCTCTGACCGCACGGTTGACGTGTGCCGTTGGAGGGCCCAGCAGCTTCGGGGCCCCCGACCCTTCGCTTCCTCAAGAGGGCGCGTCTTGGGCCGGGCTCCCGGGGGCTACTGTCGGTGGAATGGATACCGGGGTATCCCGGTCCACCTGCTCCTGGGCCCGTCATCGGCCCATCTTCAGCCCAGGGGAGAATCAACGGCCTAAGCTACGGAGAAGACCCTCACGAGGAGGCGCCTCGTGAGGAGAACGACGACAGCAACTGCTAAGGACCAGAAGACCTCCTCACGAGCCCCTGCTGGTGAGGAGAGGAAGTACGCCCACGTCAGCTCAGCACGTTTGCGTGCAGAGCAAGAAGACAACGGGCAGAAGACCGCGTACCTCCCACGCTACCCCCGACAGGGAGGAGACCAACTTTCTCTGTGCCTGCCCAAAGCGGCACAATGGTAGTTGGCCACCCCCCTAAAAATAGCGTGGACGGTGCAGGGCGCCAGAGGAGGACGTCAGCCTCCTCCACCCACTCCTGTGGACCGGCGCCACTACCCTACGAAGACCAAGTCTACAGAAGAGTGTAATCTACAGCTGTCCTCCCTCCTTGGCCGTGTGTGGCAACCCCTTCCCCAAGAAGATAAGGGGAAGGAGGACCTTGGCGCTATAAAAGGAGGGGGAGGCCACCCCTTAGAGGGGATCGGATCTTCATCTTCTTCAGGCTGCTAGCTGGGCACGCAGGTTCTTCAACCTCTGGCCAGCTAGAGCTTTGTAACCAAGGCCTTGTACTCCTCGCGAGGTGTCGCGTTGCAATACAAGAAGGCAGGAAGTAGGGGTTTTACCTCACCACGAGGGCCCTGAACCTGGGTAAAGCTCGGTCTCCCTCTCTGCAGTGCGTTGCGCGTTCGACAATCGAGACTTCCGTCACCGTGTTTCGTTGCGATCCAAGATCTCACACGTTCAGCCCCCTGCGTTCGAATCTTTTGGGTCCGTCGCGTGGTACCCCGTGTTCTTGCGACACGAAATCCATCGACACCGTTCTTTTGCATGACGGCAGCTTGCTAATTTTTTTTTGACATATCATCTATACTGCAATGTAAATTTGGTATCATCATACCATTTCATTGAATTTTATGTATTTGCTAAAGTATCATGAAATGCTAGATGTTGATATAAAGCTTATCTCGTATAAGCACCTTATCTAAGGGATACGTTGAATTCACAATTGAGCATTCATATATTGATTGGAAGGAAATTTTGAAAACATATCATATGTGTATTTTGTTGTGTCACCATGCAAGTACTTTTAAATAACGGTAGTCTCGTTATAAAATCATATATCATCACAAGCAATATTTATATAGAAGTTAATTAATATGAATATTACAGTTATGCGAAGCACTTCTCATATGTGTCTTCTTTACATTTTGTCACAGGACTATATCGGAAGGTTTCAAGATTAACAATCAGGATCATCTTGTTCCTGTGCTGGGCACACTGGTTAAGGTGATTTGACTACATTGATCAGAATATGCTTCCTGTTTTCAGTTAGCTTGTTTGTTATATATTGTACTTGTTCACTGGTACGTTATATTCGGATTAAGGATTTAATTAATATGAATGGGAAATAGCCAGATACTCACAGGCATAGCTACACACGTTAATCCACCCGTTGGATCTTATATAGAGAGCATATGGCTGCTAACAATTTCCATACTATTCCAACTGCAGTAACTAACAGCATTACATCAAGACCATACTTCCACTATCATTTCTTTTATTGGCTGGGTCACCAGCCACCTTTTTTGTTTTTGCGAGTTTTGAATGGGCTAGTTCTTTTGTTGGCTGAGTAACCAGCCGTCTTTCTTGTTTTGAAATTCAGGCACCCTCCCACTCACGTTAAAATTTGTGGCATGCCTTTCTAGAATTTTCTACCTTAGTCAGCTACAAACAAGACATCAGTCTAAAATCTCATCATAAAAAAAATGTTGTATCTTTTACCTAATATATGACCAGCTCGCCAGACCAGCCACAAAGTTATTTTGGAGCTAAGGGTGTGAAGGGAACATACTGTTGTGTGGACCGAAGGGCAATAAAGTCCTGGCCACCACACGTTTTTCTGCATTCTGCCAGCCATGAAAAATTCAAAAGATTGTAGAGCTATCTTCAAAAAATGGACGGTCACCGAGACTAGCGGTTTGCTTTCGCTGTACCAGAACATATTATTTCATGGGTAGCCGCCGGGTAATTCTCATCGTGCTTCTGCATTTTTTCAAGTGCACCATCCACACATTTCGTTGTGGCTGGCCTCTATTTGTTGTGGCTGCTTGGAGCTTCGAAGGTAGTAGGTGGATCACAGGAGGACGAGTTCGTCCTCTGCGTTTCATTGCCATAGCTGGCGATTAGATGGGGTAGCAGGGGATAGGTCGAGAGAAATTAGAGGGGTCGGGAATAGCAGGTAGAAGGTAGTTGGATTGTTATTGCTTGCCCTAAAACACACGGGATACACATCCCTCTTATAGGAGGACCAAACGCCAGGACCTGTAGTACACAACTAGGACTCCATTTTGACTCTGACACAAACTAACTCACGTTACCCTATTTTTCCTATTTTTTTAGTCCTGCAGTAATTGAACTGGACTCTAAATATGGCAACTGCTATGCTACTAATGCCACAACAGTACATCTTACTATTAAAGATCAATCCGTGGTGGCGTCACACCTCTCTTGGTGTCACACATACCACTATTTTCCACCCTACAAATAACCATCTCACACGCACCAATATAGGACATAGTTTGTTAGTCACGCACTCACGCTGGAGTTGTTACTGACGCTTTATCTTAAAGACCCACGTTTGTTAGTCACGCACTCAATATAGGACATAGTTTGTTAGTCACACACTCACGCCGGAGTTGTTACTGACGCTTTATCTTAAAGACCCACGTTTTTCTCCTCACAAACACAAACATTAGCTAGTTTGTTAGGGACAATCACAGTCAGTAGGCACGAAAATAAACTGATCAAGTTTCCCTTTGTTCACAAGCGCTCGAGCTTGTAGGCACAAACATAGATAAATCTGTTCTTAACAAATTATGTCTTGTTTTAAAAATCAAGCAACAAACTCTATCCCTATTTAAAGAAAATCTCACGTAGCAAACTCTATTTGTTTCTATAAGAACACTTTATCTGATTAAATCCAGAGACTTCACGTGTATATTCAAGTGGGCTCCCCTTGATGTTTGTTGCCTGACATCAACAAGGTCAGGTACTCCTGCTGCAGATGTAACACACCTTGCCGCCTTCTTTTCATGTCCATCTTGTTTTGTCATTTGTTTCCATCCAATCTGACAAGTAGCCACACACACACGGGCAGCACAGCAGCAGCACACGGAGGACGCATGGTAGGCACAATGCCCGGTAGGCCTCTTCGCGCAGACACCGGAGCCAAACTCTTCCGTCATGGACACGCTCACAGCCTTGCTCTTCCTACTCATAGTCAACACATTTAGCGCAGACTTCATCGAAAGTCCCATAGGTGGTGCTTCCTCATCTTCAATAGAGGAGGTGTTCTCTTCCTTTGTTGCCTAGAATGTCTGAATGTTTTCTTTACGTAAAATAAAATATGTTGTAAGATGATTTCACGTTCTGGTATCTTGCACACTGCAGGCAAATTAAAATATTCTTTTTGGCAAAATTATTAACTGTTTTAGAATTGTTTATTGTAGAAAAATCTTCATTGTGATGATGTCACATTGTGTGCAGTAGATGCCTATCCAGAGGGTGATCTTCTCAAGAACTGATGGCAAAAATGGGTATTGGGTTGTGGCTGGTAGGTGGGGATGAGAGGGAGGATTGTGTCATTTCTGCATTGCCCCATCATTATTTGTGTTATGTGAGATGAACACGATTTGCAGTGCTGGAGAAGACGAACAAGCTACCTTAAGTGGAGCTGGTCAACTGTTGTGCACAGCGAGACCTTGACAAGAAAAGTAGATTGAATTCACACGCGAGCCACACAATGTTTACATATTATTTAACCTTTATTTTCATGGTTCCATAGCAACACACGGGCATTTAGCTAGTAACATGATGACAGCTGCGCTAATATATTGGGTACACCTTTCAATGTTGTATTTTCCATGTAGGAAGCAACGGTTGCGTGCACATTGTGTGCATTTTTTCATGTTCACACGTTCAATGCAAAACTTTGTAGTATCGATTTCTTCAAAGAGTCAGTAGGGCTAAACTTCAGACCCCTTTTGTAGTCTTAGAATGCTCCACCTACTTAATTCTTAATTCTGAATATTTGGAACTAGTATATTCACACTGTCTGCCCTTATTGTCCAATATTTACTTGGAACTAATATATTATGATAAAAGAACTGTGAAAAAAATATGTACTTTTGTTTGCTTTAGAAAATCAAATGAATATTCAACCCTTTTTTTGCAGAATGAAATGCAGAAATTAATAAAAGAAAATGTTCCGGAGGAGACAACTGGTAGCAAAGACACGAAGCACCACCCACTGTTATTGCAGGTAATGTCTTACTAAAAGCATTTGATGAAACCAATGCTCTCAGTTCTGACATAAATATATCAGGAGTCGTTGGTCCGAAGAATATTTTAATTTATCCCTAATGTATCTTGCTTTCATTTTGTTGCAGTTGATAGCTAGAGAGGCTAATTGTGAAGTTGATGATATATGTGACTTTGAGCTGCAGCTGTGTGATACTCAGCCAAGCATTATAGCTGGTGCCATGAAAGAATTCATATTTTCAGGAAGGCTTGACAACCTTTGCATGTCATTTTGTTCACTGAAGGTTTGCCTCACTGTTTGAATTTATATATAGGTTATAGAGAGACCACATGTACAAATTCACATATTCTGAAACTACTAAAAGTCTTTTGTGTCACTTTATTTTACATATTTTTGCATGCAAATCCCTGTTGGATAATATTTTAAACATATCTTATGCATGTGTCATAAAGTACTGATATTCTTACAAAATTCAAGATAAGTTATAAGTATTGCTATATTTTTCCTAAATTCCGGATAATATATTTCTAATGTTACACAGCTGAGAAAATATTTGCATTCTTTAGTTTAGGGAAAAAAGAGAAGTACACCACAAAGGCACACAAAGAACTGTTTATGAAGAGTGTCTTTGAATCTGGATATTTGTACTTCCTACATTATTCTCGTATGTACCCACGGTTGATTGTACTCCATGCTTCTACCTTACCTCATAGGCTCAGCATTGATTCGTTCTTGATTTGACCATACAATTCCCATATGGAAAGAATTGCAACCATGATTGTCATAGAATTAATTGCTATTAAATGATGTCCTCATTTTGTATATGTGCTGTTTTACGAGATTGATTGTTCCACATGTGTATGATCCTATTATTCTAAATTTCTAATATGAAGTGTAGTGGAAGCCATAGAGCTCAACATTTAGTTTCAAATAAATACTAATTAGGGTCCTTACAAAATCACCATATGACTAGTTGTCCGTTCCAGGCCCTAGTGGAGTCAACCTCTGCTCAACACTCCCTTGATGATGAATCTGGTGTTCGAATGGTGGCTCTTTTTGACCATGAAGAGGTTGGTTCTGATTCAGCTCAGGGAGCTGGTTCACCTGCAATGCTGGATGCTTTAACAAGAATCACAGGTTCATTTAACCATTCAAACTCTAAGGTACAAAGTAATTTCCTTCACTTAGCACTCAATCTGCTTCAGCTGGCTACTGGATTTGGTTTGTCACATACCTTATTTTATGACATCATTTTGTTTCTGCTTATCTGTTAGCATTAATGGTTCAGTTAACTGTATTCATTGTACTTTTTTAATTCTATTACAACTAGAGCGCTACAATTTTAAGTTGCTTTGCCAAAGGAAGTTATTCCTAAAAAAAAATCCTTGCTTGAGTAATTTATTTTATAATTCTACTTTACCTGTTTCAGTGTCATATTGATTTGCAGCAAGTTGGGTTTCAAATTTCCAACAATGACTATCTGCTTTCAAAAATTTCAGCTGCTAGAGAAGGCCATTCAAAGGAGTTTCCTAGTATCTGCAGATATGGCTCATGCCTTACACCCCAATTATATGGTAAGAATAAAAGTATTTTTAGATCAGTGTATGGGATTCACAGGTATTCAGCAATAATTTAATACATCTTTGAATCAAATATGATTTCCAGGACAAGTATGAGGAGAACCACAAGCCAAAATTACATGGTGGACTTGTGATTAAGCACAATGCTAATCAGCGATATGCCACTAATGCTGTGACGGCTTTTATTTTCCGAGAAATAGCTGAGAGGCACCAACTACCTATCCAGGTTAGTGAATGTAAATAAGGACCGTTATAAACTAGATCGAGCTACCATGATTTCCTTTTTCAACTTGATTACATTTTCCTTGTTATTCAACTTCTAACATCCTATTTGGCTACTTTATTCCTTTGACGTAAGTCAGTTTATTAACCTTGTACTCCGTAGCTTATATGAAATTAAACTTTAGCTTATGGCGTCACATTCCTTTGTAGGTAAAGGAAAACCAACCAATAGCTCTAGCAAGGCTAGTTATTAGTTTATTTTGCTTGATGGATAATACAAATGCATGCTTTCAAATAAGTACAATAGTTTCTTAAATTAACATAAAGTATTTATGTAAAACTAATTAGTGGACTACATGAAAAGGTGGAATAATCAAATGTTGCTCAAGTAGGAGAGCCAATACATTTTTTCAAGAAAACGCAAAATCATTTGTGTTTCCTTTCATTGAAAAGGCATAGAGTTTAGTACTAGCCTCCTAGGAGGAAAAAAACAGGAACAAAAAATACATCAGTGAACTTCCCAGGTTTGCGGTAGGATCACTCTGAGTCCCTGAGCACCGGGTCTGGCCCAAAGGGCTGCTTCGTCCTTGATTCTTGAGATGGTGTGCTCGGCAGACGGCTGGGAACCACCAAAGTCGCACTAGTTGCGCTGCTTCCAGATCAACCAAGGCGTCAGCAGCGCAGTGGAGGCAGGCCTTTGTGAAGGGGCTTGGGTGTTGCTTGCTTGGCAGAGTGCCACCGGTCAATCATCGTTTGCCGGCAGGTCATCTGAAGCCACGATAAGATCTCGTACCTAACCTGGCGAGAGAAAGGGCACGCTGTCCTGAGGTGCGGCATGGTTTCAATCTCCTGGTCAGAAAGTAGACATCGGGGGTGGTGCGGGAGACCTCGGTGCTGTAGGTGTGCAGTAGTCCAGCAACGATCTTGGTTCGCCAACCATTGGAAGATCTTGACGTGTGGAGGAGCCCAGCTCTTCCAGGTGAGGTGCCAAGCGCTGTAGGATATGGAACCATGGAACATTGCCTTGTGGGGATAACTGAGAACTCAAAGAGTAGGAGCTGTCGGCGCTCCACTTCCAGACCAGGGTATCACCGTATCAGCTTGATCCGCCAGGTTGATGTGTTCCAGCACTCGCCACAGTAGTTTGTACTGCCCTATTTCTTGATTTCTGATCATGCCGTGAATGTTGCGGGCCCAGGCATGAGATTGCAAGGTGTCGACGACCATCCTGGTTTTGCGCTGGCGTTTGGGGATACAGGCGTGCAGCTGAGGCACTATTTCGCTGATAGATCTGCCGTTTATCCATCGATCCTCCCAAAATTTCTCCGAGCGGCCGTCACCAAGGACCATGGTCGTCGAAGTGAAGAACAGCACACTCATTGGTTGAGAATTGTAGAGCGAGCCCTTGCCATGTGCGCCCCTCGTCGCTCTACTGAGCCAACCATCAAGCTGGGAGGTGAGACCGGCGTGTTCCATTTTTATGGACACCGGGGCCGCCTAGTAATGAGGGCTTTTGAGCTCCACCAAACATATACATAATATATATCCTTGCTTGTCAGCTCCACCAAGATTACTTTGGCTAGGAAGGAATCAAGGAAACCAAGCAGACCCTTACTCCTTCCCTTCTATTGCATGTTGTCTTAAAAATTATGCCCCCGATGTTTTAAAAGTTTGACCAAAAACTCCTTTTCTTTTTACTCCTAAATAAATAAGTGTTGTTTTGGACATGCTTCTAGACTTCTAGTCAAACTTACAATCTTACAATTTAATTTATTTACAGGATTTTGTTGTTCGCAACGACATGGCTTGTGGGTCGACAATTGGCCCAATACTTGCTAGCGGTGTTGGTATCCGTACTGTGGATATTGGAGCACCGCAATTGTCAATGCACAGCATCAGGGAGATGTGCGCCGTTGATGATATCAAGTACTCATATGAACACTTCAAAGCATATTTTGAAGAATTCACTGAATTGGATAGCAAACTCGAAGTAGACTGTTGAGGTGTAAGTAAGGAACCTTGTTGGGTCAGTTGCGCTGTTGTTTGTTAAACGACATGTACTTCTTACAGTCACAGCTATCATGTGAAATAATAAGTTATGTCGGATAATTTTAGCCATGAATGGAATTATGTAGAATATGCTCTCTCTCTCTCTCTCTCTCTCTCTCCCTCTCCCTCTCTCTCCTGAGAGATATTCGTTTGACGAGTGCTAAGGATCCCGGGGGCGAGAAACTTTTCAGCCTCGTGTCCAAAGGTTTGATGCAATGGAGCAAATACGTATCAACTGGAGCAAAATATTAATGTAATTATAGCAAAAATAGTTTTCACTTAAATCCACTTTTACTATATGAAGCATAAAACCTCTCCTGCTTTTGAAAAGAGCGGTTACCTTTTATCTTTTTATTTTGCTTCTACTTACTTGTTTTCTCTCTTGCTGTTTATAACTAAAAATACTTTACAACTATTATTGTTATTGTGTCAATTTGTGAACAGATTTATTTAGCTTCTCGTGGGTTTAACAATCTTTTCTTATTGAAAGGTACTACAATTAAACCCCTATACTTGTGGATTATCAATCAAACAACTTCCACAAATATTTTGATTTTATGTGATTCGAATGTAAAGTCATGTTTTTTCAAAAAAAATGTACAAAACTCACGGTTTTGTGCTAATAACTCATGTAAAATCTATACTATTAGGATCACCATGAAGTATATATTCATATTATATGTATTTGGTACTGTAGATTTTTATTATTTTTCTATATTCTTAATAGAACTTAATAAAATTACACTTTGACTAAGCCATAAACATGAAGTAAATAAAATGAATGGAGCACGTATATTGGTTCTGAACTTTTGTCGGATAGAATACATAAGTTTTCATTTCAAGTTTGTGAATAATAAATGTCATATGCATTTTTCGATGCAGAGGCCGATCATCTCAAATCCTTCACAAAAAGTTCTTCCACTGTAAGAGTAATGAATGCTTAATTAGAACGAACCATCCATGATTGATTCATGAAATAGGCTTTCGTCCTGCTATATTAATATAGCAACCACATACAACAAGCTTGTTGGGACCGCAACACAACCAAGCCTAAAGAAGAATAACAAAAGAAAAAAAAAAGAGAAACAAAATGCCGACACCAGCAGATCGACTAAACGAAAATGACCTGCAAACGTGGCGCCGTCCGAAGAAGTCCCACCATACTCCTAGCACTTCGAAACGCCACGTACTAAGCAACACCTTCAAGAAGGAATGCGATGACAGCGCCGCTACTGCCCGGACTAGTTCTAGGGTTTCCTCAGTACACAAAGGGGGTGTTGAAGGGGGTACACCCGAAGCCCTTCAGGATGGAATTGCGGCACCCGCAGGCGTCACCGCATCGGTGCCGGACAAGAAGACATGGATTTCTCCCGACACCCAAAAAAACCACCACCCCGGACGATCCGTAGTGCTCCTCCCAACTTGTCGCTCACCAGCATGCGCCACCCCGATCTTGGTGTCATCGTCGTCATCTCACCGTGCCCACCAACACGAGGCCTAGAGGAAGAAAGATGGTACACTGGGACGGGGACAACAACATCGCAACCGTGCTCGAGGGAACTGCCTCCACCGCGCGTCATCGAAGTAGCTGATCGAACACGGTAAACAGGGGCACACGAGACCCAAACTGGCCCAGGAAGCCCAGCCAGCCGGCTGAGTGCCTCCACCACCCGTATATTGCATCGCGCCAAATCCACCCCCAGGGAGCGCCGCCGCCGCGTGAATAGCTGGCCTGCCCAACCCAAATTGGGCCCAAAGGGCCCAGATCTAGGCCGAGCGGGCGCCACTGGCCACCCGCACAGCCGCATCGCCCCGCAGCACACGACTGCACCGCCAAACCTTAGACTACCAAGGATCGCATCATCAAACCAGTCCCTGGCCTAGGAGAACCGTTGTTGGCCACTCGCTCCCGATCCAAGGCACGCCGCGCGCGGGGAATGGAGGGACTGCCTCCGTCGACACTACGCGGGCAACGCCCGGCGGCTCTCTCCGGCGGCAGCAAGAGGGGGGTTGGGGCAGGGGAGGCTCGGGGAATGGGATGAGGGAGGAGCCCAGGTCGCCTCGCTCGGGGAGGTGACGCGGCGACGAGGTTTTTTTTATCTTGGTTGCACAATAAAAAAAATGAAAAACCCATTGCACGTTAGCGTTGGTTTGATATTCGGAATCTTAAATTTGTTATGCTTTTCTTAACTTAGCCAGTGCCGATACGGGTTGACAAATTATTACTAATAATTGATGAACGGTGCTACCCGGCGCCGCTGCACCAAAGCCACCCTCATACGCCGGTGTTCAAATAAGTGATAATATCATACTAGATTCCTCCTAATGCTTAAATTTTAAAAATTTATCTCTCAAACTACTAATCTAAATGATAATCTGTTTTTACCACTAGCTTAGTTGCGATGAAATCTTCCAAACTAGATCCCATATTGACATATTTTGAAAAAAAAAATCCATCAGTAATTGCCAGATTGTTATCACTAACTTGGCATATTCTAATAACTTAGTTATCAGATTTTCTATAGTCATTCTGCACCAATTTTATACTACATGATACTACTTTATGTGTAGTTATGCACTACTTGTTTCCCGTATTTGTGAGATTGTTATCCAATATTTACTAGATTATTTATTGCTTAGTTGCTGAATTAAAATAACTTAACTGTTAGTTTTATGTACGTCTTTATATATCGATGTAATGTGCATGAACTATTTTTATGTTAAACCATATCATATCTTTGTTGTTGGACACATTTCAAGGCTCTCTAGAAGTAGTTTAGATCATTTCGATGCCTAAAAGTATGTCGAACAACATCCATAACTGTGCATAATTATTAATTATGAAAACTGTTTGGTGCTGTGGTAACGTAATTTGGTGACCGGCGACGAGAAAAAAAGTTCTTTGATACATAATAATATGGGATATAGTTTTGAAGCCCTTATTGAAATGAATTCGGTGGTGAAAAACGTATCACTAATCAGACGGTGTTGAAAACGAATCACTAATCAGATTAATAGTATAGAAGATAGAACATTTTGAATTTTCAGTTTTAGCAATTAATGCGATAATATCAACATGAGACATATAATTTCTGCAGGCATGAATATCATCACTCTTCTATAGGGAAAAACACACAACATGCCGCCCTACGAAAAGTGTTTTGTGCGGTACCTTTTCCTATTTTTTTCCATAATTGATTTATTTGCTCTTTTCAGAAATACTGTAGAACGGTGTACGTCTTGCAGTTGCAGACTTGCAGCACGAATCGATACATCCAAACTCACTCGAAAGCATCGCTCTTGCTTTCTCCACTTGCATCGATCGATCACGCATCTGATTCTGGCCTGACCTTGCCGATCCTAAGGAAGATGGGGTACCTCACCGTCTTGACCTCCTGGCGGTCGCCGCCCCACGCCGCCGCGAAATCCTCCACCGTGGCCTGGTCGAGCATCTCGACGCCCTTCTCCTTGGCCGTCTGGTAGGCGGACCAGGAGGTGATGTAGGTGAGGTAGTCGTTCAGATCCATGGCCCGCTCCGTGGAGAACTCGAACGGCCCCGTGTGCGCCTCCCCCTCGACGGGGTCGAATGGGAAGTCGACGCTCCGGTACTCGTCGTCGACCATCTTGCGGTTGGGCGCCCAGTGCGGCTGCGAGGCGCCGTAGAGGCGCCAGAAGACGGCGTCGACGGCGGCGCCGACGCGGGGCTCCGTGTAGCACCACGCGGCGAGCACGCCCTGCTGCGCGCGCAGCACGGAGCGGCACTGCGCGTAGAAGCGCGGCAGGTCGAGCCAGTGGAAGGCCTGCGCGACGGTGACGACGTCGACGGAGCCCGGCGGCGCGACGGCCGCGTGGATGGCCTCCAGGGGGAGGTCCGGCGGGGTGTGGACGTAGCGCGCGTTGGGGAGGCGAGGCGCGTAGGAGAGCTGCTGCGCGCTCGTGTCCGTGCCCACCACGCCCTTGTACAGCTTCGCTAGCTGCAGGCGACCAGACCAGGACAAGTCAATTGGCTCCCAGTCAATTGCTAGTACTAAATTAATACTAGTGCAGAAAGTCTAAAACAGAGATGCTGATTGAATGGCTGAAAAACGAAGACAGATTAGAAGGGACATTCAGATAAAAAGGTGTGAAGTCACTTTGTAAATTGCTGGAGATTGTTCCTCGAAAACTTGCTGGAGACAAGAAAGAAGACGCAATCCTGGAAGGAGGCTCGAGGAGTAGGGAAGATGAACGGGGGAGGGAGGCTCACCGACGCTGCGGCCTGGCCGCTGCCGGTGCCGACGTCCCATGCGAGGTCACGACGGGGCGTCTTGGAGGCGATGAACTCGAAGAGCTCCATCGGGTAGGCCGGCCGCGTCGCCGCATACTGCTTCGCCTGGTTCAGGAACAGATTCGCCATCTCCCTCACTGCTTGTGCGTCTGAATACTTTCTAGAATACCTTGCGGGTCTGAATTTGTGGCTTGTCTGTAGAGAAGATGACTGACTGCACTTACTTATAGAGAGTTTAAGGTGGCGACCTGAGGCAGCAGGTCTTTCCTGTGGATGGGCCAATCGGCGAAGCGTACCATACTTTCTTCCCAAGGTATCGCTATTGGCACACAAGCACAACGTGCTTCAGTGAGTTCTCGCCAACGAATGACTGGAAGCATCAGCCATGATGGGCTAGCTTAGAGCTTGAGCATTCCTTCCACGAAGATGCCAACGTAGAGGAGGCCAATTCGGATGCAAAACGAAATGATAGATACTCACACGGACGTCACGTGACCCCTGAGAGGAAACTTCCTTTCGTTGCCTTGCCTTCCCTGGCCCTGCCGTTCGATCTCCGCCGGCCAGGAGGAATCTGGACTGGGAATAGCTACCAAAATGCTTTTTGAGCTGACTGTCTTGGAAGACTCGATGGAAGACCGGGTGTAACACTATCTCGTGGAAGATCTGGTATATCTGTCAATCACAAAAGTTCGAATCCAAATCGCAGACACAAGTATAAAAACGATAAGGGCAAACATGTCCATGAATAGCAATTCGGCTAAGAATTCAGCCCGACAATACAAATCCATTTTAGATTTTTTAAAATTTATTTCATTATTTTATCTAATTTTTCGTTGGCCAAATATCACAGGTGCACATAGGTCGCCGGGGCGACTGTAAGTAATGAAGTTCTCATATCGTAGCTGGAACTTGTGAACAACTTTGCCAATGTTTTGTAGAACTCTTGACTCTTCTATAAAATTTACTCTACAGTTTGAGAAATACCATTGGTCAAGTGCGATAGAATTGCATTTTGAGACGATATACCAGATCATCAATATCAAAAATTCCCTACACTCTATTTTGATCAACATTTTCTTCATTGTAGCTTATGTTTGTGAAAGATTTGGTTTTACTTGCTTCAGCAAGTCGTGATTTACCAACATAAACTCTTGCATCCAAACATTCAGACATGGAATGGCTAACTTGGAAATAGGATGTGGAGGGAAGCCATAGAGAGCATGGAAAGGGGGAATCTACAAAGTTGTGTGAAATGTGGAGTTGTATAAAGAGGGTCAGGCACCCGCATTTTTTTGTAAAGGTCATGCACCTGAGATAAGCTTCTAGGCACTTGTTCACCCTCTCACTCTGACCACTAGATGAGGGTGATAGGCAGAATGTACATGAGATTTGAAGATTTTAAAAACAACTCCACATCTTTGCTTGTAAAAGTCATATCTCTATCTAAGATAGTGACCAGAGGAACACCTTATAATTTGACGTATCATAAATGCTTAAGCTACTGTTTGTACCACGTATGGGTGTGATAATGGAATAAAGTTTACATACTTTGTCAGCTTGTCCACTACTACCATATCTACTTGTTTGCCTTGTGACTTAGGAAATCCTTCTTTCAAATCATGTAAATGTGAGTTGTTCATGCTTTGCCAAGAATGGGAAGTGGATCTAAAAGTCCAAGAATGGGAAGTGCTTCTTCATCGCCTCTCCAACCAGCTACAACTGCAGCCTCGCCTTCTCCCACTGATGAAGCTTCACAATTTGACTTGCCTTTGCATCATATCCTCATGGAGGCGGTAGTGTTGCTTCGCTCCGAGCTTCGTGACTGTCTTGCCCGTGTTCGAGGTGTTTTGGTCAGAGCAGAGGATGCTTTGGGTAAATTGCAGACGGAGCCTTTGGTGCCTGAGCTCGTGGTTGGTTCCTTCGAGTGTGTGGATGCGTGTGCCTCCTATGAGCAGGAGTCATCCATGGTTGTTGATGATGAGGTCGCTGTGAAGTTGATGATGAAGGCTGACATTGAACCCATTGTTGACAAGGCCCCAGAGGAGTCATCTGTGGTTGGAGAAGACTACAACTTTGGTTGTTACTCCCCTCGCAACAGGTCTTGCCTGCCATTGCTGCATGCTTTGCCAGTTGTGTCTGAGTGCGAGGGCATCGCCTCCATCATGGCTCTGGTTTTGCATATCATGCCTGAGCTTCAGGAGTTGTGTGGGGAGCCCTCGCCCTCTTCTCCTTTATCGACGATGCACTTGTAGGTGGACTCGCTTGGAGTCTCGGTGGTGGCACCCACAACTCCATCGGTGGGTCTCGACCAGCCGCTTGACTTTGTTGACCGTGTTGGAAGGAGTAATGAGGCGGAGGCTTTGGCACCTAGCTCTGAGGTGCTCTTTGCAAAAGATCTTTGCAACCTACTCGTCAGTTTGGAGGCGGCTAGCCCTGGATCTAGCAAGAAGATTGCTAGCCTCCTGTCGGAGAAGGCTACGACGGGCAAAATCATGAAGGTGAAGGAATATCTCAAGAGTATAAGTAAGAAGAGTGGTGTCGCAAGGAAGACGCCTACTGCCGGTTGATAGATAGTTTCTTATTTCGGGTTGTCGGCGTCTGAGATCCTTATTCTTGTGTTTCCAGTGGGTTTTGTCTTGAGAGTGTTTATCCATGTGTTGGGAGATTGCGATTGTAGCAGGTAGGAAGAGTTTGTTGGGGATTCGCATGCTTTGACTGATGTCCGCATGTGGTTTGTTGTAACAGTTTTTGTCCGGTTTTCCATTAATTAACTGGGCAATTCTTTTTTTCTTAATTAATAGATTGGGGCAAAGCTTTTTGCCCCCATTTCAAAAAAAAACATTTTTCATGTTTGGGTCTCTGATCAATACAGAATTGTGTTAATTCTTCTTTCACATGTATCTTAAGTCCTAGCCAATGAAATAGTCTTTTAACTCCCTCGTATGTAGCTTTCCTAGGAGAGTGACCTCCCTATATATTGCAAAAAAAATATTCATGATTTCCTTTGCATTTGGGCTAATACTGAACCCTTTATTGTTGTGATCTTCTATTTATGATTATGATTGTAATTCTTGTATAAATATGCATGCAATAAAGGCTCTCCACGATTTAGAGGGCCGGGAAGTTATGTCACATATCGTGACATATGTACTAAGTATTTCTCTAGCATAATTTGCAATAATCATCAACATGATATGTTCTAAATCCAGGTAGGATTGACTTGATACATGTTGATGACCCATAAGTATAGGGGATCGCAACGGTCTTCGAGGGAAGTAAAACCCAAATTTATTGATTTGACACAAGGGGAGCCAAAAAATATTTATAAGCCTTAACAGATGAGTTGTCAATTTAGCTGCACCTGGAAACAGACTTGCTCGCAGCAGTTTATCAGTAGCAACAGTTTTATAGTAGTGGCAATAGTAAAATAGTAGCATCAGTAGTAAAATAAAGACAGTAGCTGACGAGGGTTAACTCGACAAATGTCCAAGATGAAGGACTTAGGATCGGGGGAATAGGGCGTCGGATGAACTCGAAGGTAAAGATCAGTCAAACAAGGCGTGTAACGAGAATAAACGTGGTGGTCAACTTGGCTTATTCTCAATCTGTCCCTGACCGGCCTCTCCTGGCCCCTACATATTACAATATCTATTTACAACATGGACTCGTACTTCAACTATGATTACTCTTGGGCCTAGCTTAACGGGCCTTAGGGGTACACAAGTAACAGGCTCTATTATCTATACCCTTGTTAGTAGCCCCGAGATTATACCAGAATTGTAGATTCGGGTTGAATCAAAAACCTTCATATCTTCGACTTGGTCAATCTTTGACTTCTTCTTCTTCCTGTACTCAATTAAGCAACTTTCATTATATTATATCGCAAGGGGTTTTGGTAATCAAGCCTGACAGGTAATCTACTTCAAACTCAATCCCCTTGGACTTGAGTCTGGGACCTGGTCTAACCTATTCTTTTGCCGCATTTAGGACTTATAAAGAAAGAGTTCCAGTAGTTCTTAGGGTACCCAATACGTCCACCAGGATTTTCTTCGCATTGTAGACACGGAAAATTACTAGCAAAGCGCATTCAGGTGCGTATACTAGGCCACGCAGGACGGATTCTGGGGTCTTACCTTCATGACCTTTTATGACCACGATATTCAAGCTTTGTCGCGATGACTTAGCCTGAGAATTATTGACTTCCTTGCAAGCCTTGTTTGACTGCTGAGATGTGCAAAATATTCGGGTTGTTCTTCCTTCAAATAATGCGAATAGCTCCCGATGGGAGTACTCGATGTCATTTGTCGACAATGTAGTCGAAGATTGTTGTCGACAAAGGTAGTCGATTATACTTTTGATCTTTACTCAACGTTATCCGTTGTCATCGAGTGCACGACCAGTGCTCCCGATGGGAGTAGCCCCCGAGGCTATAGCCGAAATTTTTCGGGTATAGGCTCAAAATATATTGTCCTCCCCTCTTCCAGCTGTGTTATTCTTGTGTTGATTTGTCGGGTGCGCATCAAGTGCTTCCAATGGTATTAGCCCCCTAGTCTATAAGGAGGGGGTGCGTTGAAATCTTTTATAGACTCAAATAACTTCCTTCTACATCGCCTTTCATCTGTGGAGATTTGCTCACATTTTCTTTTCTTCTTTTATATATGTTTCCGCTATTCCTTTCTCTGCTCCGAGCGAAATGTCAAAGCCCATAACTTTAATTGGACCTGTAATTCATAAAGGCCCACGAAAGGTTACTTATAAATAAAGTACACCGGCTCGCCAGGGAAAACCCTAATCCCTTCATTGTTAGCTTTCTCCGACGCATCGTCTTCTTTCTCCAAATCCCATCTAGGGTTTTTCCTTTCCACCAAGCGCAGCTTTCTGATGGCAGATGCTGGTGATGCCAATCTTGACACCGGTGTGCTGATGGAGAAACGGGGACGCGGCCGTCCCCGCGGCAGTAAAAACAAACCGAAGGACACCTCCTTCGTGGCTTCGTTATCCGCATCTGCAAAGCGGCGTCCTGGCCACCCCTTGGGGAGTAAAAATAAGCCCAAGGTATTTGCTGCTGCTGCTCTAGGTTCCAGCACTGCTCCTTGCAACACCTCTCCTCCTCCTATCAAGATTTATTCTTTTTTCTGCATCGCTGGTGCTCAATGCCGTGAGCAGCAGCGTGTTCCGCTGAAGTTCACCAAGTTCATGGATGGGCGCGAGCTTCGTGAAGCAATTCTCCGTGAGCTGTCTGGAGGAGGAACTCCCTATGAAGTGGAAGTGTACTTCGACGGGCGCGGCGAGATGTACTTCAGGGGCAGATGGCCCCAATTTGTGGAGGACCATGACCTGCATCAAGGGTTTTTCATGCTCTTCGACTACCACTGTGGTACGTAGAAGTTTGACGTGAACATCTACAACTGCAGTCAATGCCAGAAAGAGTACGAGGCTGAAGTGCACTTTTAGTAGATTTTCCTTTGATGTAATCCTTGGATTTGGTGCTCCTTTAGCTTGATTTATGTAATAAGTATATGTAATGAACTTTATGTTATGCCATCGCGTTTTAGTAATAGACCAGAGGAACTATCAGCGTTCCAAGGTACGTTGATTTACTTGCGCGTTTCTTTTAGCCGCGTTTGCTCTTCGCCGAATATAGGGTTGTGAACAACCTTGCAGTAACTCTTGAAGATACGTGAGTATATGATCTCGATAATTTTATATTTCTTTATACGAATCGAGGGTCGAAGCCCCCGAGTGGAAAATAGTGGCATATTATACATATTGTCGAGTTGACCCAAGGAACCCGACCTGTGGCCTCATGTTCTGGGTTCAGAGGGTCATAACTCGCAGTTTTCTGTCATCGTGCTTCTTCTATGCATAGAAACGCCGAAGTTGTTCTGCATTCCACGAGTTGCTCTCATCTTTTCATGTCTTCTTGTCTTGTAGTCGATAAGTTCCTCCTGGGATGACTTCTGTAACGATGTAAGGTCCCACCCATGGGGACTCTAATTTGCCATGGCCGTCCTGCTTGAGTCGTAAGACTAGGTCCCCTACCACGAAAGATCGGGGGCAAACTCGACTACTATGGTAGTTTCGTAGACTTTGCTGGTACTGCGTAGCTCTGGCTAGTGCTACATCTCTTTCTTCGTCGAGTGCGTCAACGTCGTCTTGGAGTGCTTCTGTAGAAGTCGTTTCATCGTAAGCCGCAATTCTTGGAGCTTCATGAGTAATTTCAACTGGAAGCACAGCTTCTGCGCCATGGACCAGGAAGAAAGGTGTTTCTTGGGTAGCCGCATTGGGCGTAGTTCTCAGACTCCAGAGCATGGAGGGTAGCTCATCTACCATGCGTGTTTGGCTTTCTCCAGGGGCGCCAATAGCCTCTTTTTTATTCCATTGTATATTAAGCCGTTTGCTTTCTCGACTTGTCCATTTGTTTTTGGATGCGCTACAGATGCGAATTTTAGTTTGATTCCCATACTCTCGCAGTAGCTTTTGAACTCCTTTGATGTGAAATGTGTCCCGTTATCTGTGATGATTCTATGTGGTACTCCAAAGCGAAATACTAAGGACTTGATTGTTGTTGTGGAGTCTTGAGTTGTTACCGGGACCGCTTCTATCCACTTGGTGAATTTGTCCACTGCCACCAACATGTAGACGTGCCCTCCTGGCCAAGATTTGTGCAATTTCCCTACCATGTCCAGACCCCATTGTGCAAAGGGCCAGGACAGTGGTATTGGCTGTAGTTTTGCTGCTAGTGCGTGTGGTCGAGATGCGAATCGTTGACATGCCTCACACCTTCAAACTATATATTTTGCATCTTCGATGGCCGTTAACCAGTAGAATCCTGTGCGAAAAGCTTTGGCTGCAATAGCTCTGCTACTAGCATGATGCCCGCACACTCCTGCATGGATGTCTTTTAATATATCTTGTCCTTCTTGAGGGGTGACGCATCGCTGTAAGACGCCAGTTATGCTTTTCTTGTACAACTTCCCCTGTAATACAATAAAAGCCTTGGATCGTCTATTATCCTTCTTGCTTCGACTGTATCTTCGGGTAGCGTCTTGTTTATCATATACGCCAAGTATGGCTGCATCCAAGTTTCTTCGATCATCATGACTTCCTCTGGTTCTATTGTGCTTCCTGTGCCGGGCTTGCCAGCCCCCGAGCCTATCGTCGGATGCTGGCTTGGTTCTCCTGGAGTCGAACTCTTGCTACTTTTTATTGACCTCTCTATGATTTCTTCCCAAAAGACCCCTGGTGGTATAGGCAGGCATTGGGACCCGATGTTTGCTAGATTATCGGCTTCCTCATTGCTGGCCCTGCTGACGTGTGAAACTTCGCATCCATCGAATGTTCCTTCTAGGTAGTAATACAAGTTTCTGTATGTCATCATGTTGTCGCTAATGGCGTCGCATCGATTCATCACTTGCTGGATGACGAGATTCGAGTCCCCGAATATTTTCAGTCGGGTTGCTCCACATGATTTGGCCATTTTCATTCCATGGAGCAAAGCCTCGTATTCGGCTTCATTGTTGGAAGCTTGTGGAAAACTCATCCTTAACACATACTTTAGTTTGTCGCCTTGTGGTGATATTAAGACTACTCCTGCTCATGCACCTTGGACCCTTTTTGATCCGTCGAAGTACATTGTCCACACACTCGACAGATCAGGTGGTCCTATGTTTTGTAGTTCGAGCCACTATGCTGTGAAATCTGGTAGTACCTGAGGTTTGATTGCTTTCCGTTTCTCGTACGTGATGTCCAGGGGTGATAGTTCGATCCCCCATAAGGAAAAACGTCATGTTGCTGCAGGGTTATTCAATATATTTAATAGTGGGGCTACATTAACCACTATGATTGGGTGCACCGTGAAATATTGTTTCTAACTTTCATGATGTTGTGAATATGTTGTATGCAAGCTTTTGGTAGTGCGGGTACCTCTTCTTTGTTGGAGATAGGACTTCGCTAAGGAAATATACCGGCCGCTGGACTCCATGCGCCTTTCCTTCTTCACTTCGCTCGACTGCTAGTACCGTGCTTACCACTTGATGTGTGGCTGCGATATATAGTAGTAGTGGCTCTTTTTCTTTCGGTGCGACCAACACCGGTGGTGTGGAAAGCACTTTTTCAGTTGTGCAAAAGCTGTGTCTGCCTCTTCTGTCCACTCAAACTTGTCATCTGATTTTTTCATGAGTGCGTAGAAGGGGAGAGCCTTTTCTCCTAATCGTACGACAAATCGACTTAATGCCACCATGCATCCTGCGAGTTTCTGTACGTCGTGTAGTTTTGCTGGTTTCCCCATTGTTAGTATGGCTTGGATTTTCTCTAGGTTTGCCTCTATGCATCTTGCTGATACCAAAAATCCTAGGAGTTGCCCAGCTGACACGCCAAAAGAGCATTTTGTCGGGTTGAGCTTGTACCTATTAAGGTTGTCGAAATTTTTCTGCAGGTCGCTGATTAAAGACTCCTCTTTCCTTGTTGTGATGACTACGTCATCGATGTAGACCTGGATGTTGCGGACTATTTGGTTTCCAAGAAAATTTTGCATCATCCATTGGTAAGTTGCTCCTGCGTTTTTGAGACTGAAGGGCATGACTTGATAGCAAAAACGCCATATGGTGTGATAAAAGCTGTTTTTGCTTTGTCTTCTTTCTTCAGTTTGATCTGGTTGTAGCCGGAATATGCGTCTAGAAAGGAAAGCCTCGCGCACCCCGCTATTGAATCGACTATCTGATCAATGTGAGGTAGTGGAAAGGGATCCTTGGGGCAGTGTTTATTGAGAGACGTGTAGTCAACACATACTCTTTGTACGTCCGTGTTTTTCTTGGGGACGATAACTGGGTTGGATACCCAAGTCGTTGCTTTGATTTCTCTGATGAAGCCTGCATTTTCTAGCCTGTGTAGCTTGGATGCTATTGCTTTTCTTTTGGGTTCATCAAACCGTCGTAGGGGCTGCTTGACTGGCTTTGCTTTTCGATCCACATTTAGTGCATGCTCGACGAGTTCCCTGGAACCCCTAGCATGTCTGAAGGACACCAGGCGAAGATTTCCCAGTGCTCACGGAGGAACTCGACGAGCGTGCTTTCCTATGCGGGGTCCAAGTTTACCGCTATCGAAGTAGTTTTGTTCGGGTCCGTAGGGTGAACCTGGATTTTCTTGGAGTCTTGGGTTGCGTCGAAAGCCTAGTTTGGCAGGGATCAACCGACATCGGGTAGCACATTGTGATCAGTTTCGCCCTTGAGTCTTGCATATTCAGCTGTCATGCCAAAAGTTTGCGCCATCCTATTGAATTCTTTGTCGCAGGTGTTGGATACTTTGAAACTGCCTTGTACTATGATGGTCCCCTTAGGTCCTGGAATTTTGAGTGTTAAGTACGCATAATGAGGGATTGCCATGAATTTTGCAAATGCTGGCTGCCCTAGGATTGCATGGTACTGTGAGGGCCATTCCATTACTTCGAACTCCAGCTTCTCTCTGCGGTAGTTGCCACTGTCGGCGAAACAAACGTCGAGTTCAATTTTCCCGAGGGGGTAATTTGCTCTCCCTGGTACTATTCCATGGAAAGAGCAGTCTGTCGTCTTCAGGCTCTCCAGTGAGATGCTCATTGCTTTTAGAGTCCTTGCATATATTAGGTTTATTCCACTGCCTGCGTCCATGAATACTCGCCCTATGTCATACCCTCCTATTTGTGCTTTTAACACCATTGGTGTGTGCCCTAGCCTGGGTACTTTCCTTGGGTGGTCTGCTCTACTGAACCTGATTGGCTGGTCGGACCATCTTAGGTATTCTGTAGTAGCTGGTGGTGATGATATTGCTAGGTTCACTTGCCTTGATATGCTTTTCTGCTCTTTTTTAGACTTTGGGACAGGTTGAATCATTGCGGATATGTACACTTTTGGCTCTGGATGCCTTATGTTATGTTGTACTTGATATCCTTGACTTGGGTTCCTCCCTCCTTGATGTGCTCCTTGGTCTAACTCCAGAGCACCTTGCAACCTTAGGAATGTTCTGCAGTCCTTCATCTGATGATTGGAAACTCTCTTCCCATCCAAGTACGTATAGTGGATACGGCAGGGCCCATGGAGCATGTCCTCTGCCGACGGGCCAGAATACTCCAGCTTTTCTCTTTCCCAACTGTTATTTTCTCGGTAGTCTCTGTTTTTGTTGCCTTCCTCGTTCCTCCTATCATATCATGCCGCTATTTGGTTGCGTCTTGTGCGGCTATCCTCATTGCGAGACCTGCGCCTTTGCCTGCTTGCTCTGTCGACTTCTGGTGAACGTGCCCTTTTGTTGTTGTAAGCATCTTCTCTGTCGGCGAATTTGTTTGCTATCTCCATTAATTCCGACACTATTTTGGGCCGTGTTCTCCCTAATTCTTCCACGAGATCCGAACAGCGAAGGCCAGCTGAGAAAGTATCTATTGCCCGCTCGTTGGAGACGTCTTCTGCAGAGTTTTTTATTAGGCTCCACTGCTGTATGTATGAACATAGGGTTTCGCCCTTGCTCTGCATGCAGGATTTGACTTCTTCTAGGGACACTGGACGCTTGTATGTCGAACAAATATTTCTTGCGAATCGATTCTCTAGTTCTCCCAACTTCCGATGGAATCGTTGGGTAAGTTGGTTAACCAAGACCGTGCTGCACCGGTGAGGTGTAACTGCAAACTTTGCATTGCCGTTGCTCTTGTTCCTCCGAGTATTTGTACTGCTTGGAGGTAGTCTGATAACCACAGTTTAGGTTCTTGTGATCCATCATACTTTTGTTGATCGTGTGGTAACTTAAATCCTTTGGGTACTCGCGTTCTGCGAACCCTTCGGGTAAAGCATAGCGCGCCCATCTCTTTTTTTGTCGTCCTCATAATTTTCTTCCTTCCACGCATATCGTGCGTTGTTTACTCTTGTTTGTGCTATGATATTCCTTGCATCCTCCCTTTGTGTCCTATGCTTTTCGTCGCCTGATGAGTCGCTTGTTTGGCTTTGTGAGGATTGGTACTTGATGTTTTCCTTTCCCTTGTCCTTGTAACGTGTCATATTTTTCTCTGGAGAATGTTTCCTTAGTCTGTCTTCTACTAACCCTAGGCTTCTTATTGCGGCTTGATACATGTGCTCCCGTGGATCTCCGGGTTCTGGTTGCGTAGTTAGTAGGTACGCATGTGCTGCTACTAATGTTGCCTCTGGTGTTTCTTGCACAAAATCCTCCTCACCGTCTGATGGACGCGCGCTTATGCTTCTTGCGCGGTTCTCTTCCCTTGCTTGGGCTGTTGTCCTCCTATTGTGCTTTGGGTCCCTATGTCTATCTCTGCTGGATTCTGATGCTTCGTTGTATTCATCACAGTATGCTCCACTTGATACACTATTGTTTTCTTGACTTCTTCTGAACTCGTCTTTTTCCTCTCTCAGCTTCTTTTTGTGTTGATGCAGGGCATACTGATACCCCATCAGAACTGAACTTCTTGAATTGGCGGGTATCTCCATACCATGATTGATAGCTGACATGATGATTCTCCACTCCCCGGTGGAGACATGAATTTTCTCTTTCTCCTTCTTACTGTTGCTCCTTGATTTGCCGACTTGCGCGTCGATTCCTGTGTTGTCTGCAGGATTGTTTTCTTCTGCTGCTTTGGTGATGATGACGCATAATTGGTGTATATTGTCGGAGACGCCACCGTTTTGGATGATGAAGTCCTTTTGGCTAGGATGTGATTCATTCACTGTTTCTCCTATGTCGAGTTTTTCCATGGTTTCGTCGAGTTTTTCAATTTTTTCTCATGTATTCTCTGCTGTTGTGTAGCTGACCGGCGTGTTTACCTCGCTGGAAGAGCCCACTGATGATCCTGACATTGCGATTGTCTTGATTTCGCTTGCCAGCGGATCTAGTTTTGCTGGATCTGAGAGGCGAATCAAACTCGAAGATCCGACTAGAAAGTTTAGGATTCCGATCGTCAACTTCATCTCCTTGTTTTCGTCGACTTTTGGATTACTATTGGCTAAAAGCAAAAAAGCCGTCAAATTCATGATTCCAACACCCCGCGTCCCCACGGTCGGCGCCAATTGACGAGGGTTAACTCGACAAATATCCAAGATGAAGGACTTAGGATCGGGGGAATAGGGCGTCGGATGAACTCGAAGGTAAAGATCAGTCAAACAAGGCGTGTAACAAGAATAAACGTGGTGGTCAACTTGGCTTATTCTCAATCTGTCCCTGACCGGCCTCTCCTGGCCCCTATATATAGGTGGCCAGGTCTCAAGGAACCGGTCGGGTCCGATACATATTACAATATCTGTATATGACATGGACTCATACTTCGACTATGATTACTCTTGGGCCTAGCTTAACGGGCCTTAGGGGTACACAAGTAACGGGTTCTATTATCTATACCCTTGTCAGTAGCGGTATCAATAGTAAACAGTAGGATTTAATAATGTAGGCATAGGGATGGATGAACGAGTGTTGCATGGATAAGATAGTTCATGTAATAATCAAGACATGGACAATTGCAGATAAATAAAGATAAAAGCATCCTAGTACTAAGTAACCATAGGCATGTGTTCCGTAAATAGTCGTACGTGCTCGCAATGAGAAACTTGCACGACATTTTCTGTCCTACCAGCCCATTTGCAGCAGGGCCTCAAGGGAATCTACGGGTAATTAAGGTACTCCTTTTAATAGAGTATCAGAGCAAAGCATTAACACTCCATGAACACATGTGTGAAAGGACGAGATGTCGCCTAGAGGGGGGGGGGGGGTGAATAGGCGTTTTAAAAACAATTACGGAATTGGCTTGAAGAAATGCGGAATAAAACTAACGTTTATTTTCTTCAAGCACAAGACCTAAATATGCTAGGCTCAACTAAGTGCAACAACAACAACTAGATATAAGCAAGATAGCACAAGATATAATTCACAAGTGATAAACAAGATATAAGTACTTCAAGCCCGATGGCTATCACAAGGAAATAAACTCGGGTATAGAGATAACCGAGGCACGCGGAGACGAAGATGTATCCCGATGTTCACTTACAAAAAGTAAGCTAATCACCGTTGGAGAGATGCGGGTAACCACGAAGGCCCCCGAACACCACGAAGGCTCACCTTCTTCTCCGAGTCCCCCACGAAGCTAGGGACCCCTTCTTATGGTTAGCTTTTCCTCCACTCCGGAGATGGCAAGCTCCACAACCACTTCACAGCTCCCACGAAGGGGAAGCCCGGGCCTCTTCACAATCTTCCACGAAGAGGTCACCGAGGCACCAACCGCCAAGCCAACTAGGAGGTCACCCTCCAAGAGTAACAAGCTCACGGTCTCTCACTCGAACAAATCGTAGTGGAGAGCTCAACACTATGCAAGGATGCAAAGCAAGAACACAAGGGAAAGTGCTCAAATCCTTCTCTCTCAAATCCCACCAAAGCAACAAATGCTATGGAGGAGTTAGAGAGGAAGAACAAGGGTGGAGGTCAACAAATGACACCAAGATCTAGATCCCAAAGGTTCCCCTCACTTAGAGGAGGAATGAGTTGGTGGAGATTGTAGATCTAGATCTCCTCTTCCAAATCCCTCAAAAATATGCAAGAATCATTGGAGGGAAGAGAGAGGGAGCAAGCTCAAGAGAGGCAACAATGGAGGTGAGAGAAAAGCTCAAGAACACTTTAGAACACTTACCAAACCGTTGGGGAAGAAGGCCCCTTTTATAGGGCAAGAAAACTGCCCGTTGGAGAGTTTTTTCGGTCATCCCGGAGCAGCCCGGAGCAGCCCGGAGCAGCTCCGGAGCAGCCCGGAGCAGAGCCCGGAGCAGCTCCGGCCGATACTCCGGAGCGAGTGCCCGGCCACTGCTCAGCCCGGAGCAGCCCGGAGCAGCTCCGGACGTCACTCCGGATTTGCAAAACAGCAAAATCACTCATACGAAAAACGCGATAACTTTTGCATCCGAACTCCGTTTTTAGCAAACTTGGACTTTTTGAAAAGCTTAGAAAAAGTACTACAACTTTATGCAGAGAAACACCAAGAAAAGTCAAGAGGAAAAATACGAAATGTGGAGAGGTGAGAAATCTTCCAAAGTGAAGAACCGGTAAAACCTCTCAACTCGAAAACGCAATAGACGATGCATTTGGATTCCGTTTTCGATGAACTTGGGCTTGTTGGAAAGCTAGCAACAAGCTCAAGAACCTCACATTGAGAAACACCAAGAAGCAACAAACTAGGAAGATGCAAAGTATGCAAAGGATTGAGCTCCCTATGACGATGTGATCAAGTTACCCAACCGAAAGCCCCTCTTGATAGTGCGGCTATCTATCCTATAACCCAGTTTCCCAACAAACACCTTGAGACCGGTAAAAGGAAAACCTAGCAAGGACATACCTTTGCCTTGAGCATCCCGCTTGATCTTGATGATGATGCTTCATGCTCTCATCAAGCCGGAATGCTTCACTTGATCATTGTTGCTTCGTGAAGACTTTAATTGGCTCCCCCATAAACCATTATGGGATAGCTTTGTTAACACTCATCTTCACAAGTCCATTATCACCAAATGGACGACAAGCTTCAAACATATGATCTTCTTGAGATGCATAGGGAATTCTTCATTTGATTGCATGCTCTAAGTCTTGGTCAACCATGGTTCAACTCATGAGACCATCGTGACCTCGACATAGAGCCATAACTTGAATTCTTCTCATGTAACCAAACTCTCAAGATCTTGAGACTCCTTGGCTTAGCACATAAGCTAGAGCATGGAATACTTGAGTTCTACACCAGAACAACATCTTTATTTCTTTTTCTTGATCATATTGGATTCATCTCTTCTATTCAATGATCTTGATGCCAATACTTAAGATATATCTTTATCTTCATGGCATCCAAGCCTTGAATCCAACACATGGACTTCAAGCAATTCCTATGAACAATTCCTTCACAAAAAGCTCAATGAAAACATTAGTCCATAGGGATTGTCATTAATTACCAAAAACACACTTAGGGGCAATTGACCCTTACAATGTGATCCTCACATCACAGCCATCCCCTCCGATTATCCTAGGTATTGTCACTTTCGGGCCTCGGGTTCCGGACAACGATATGTGTATACAACTTGTAGGTAAGATAAAAAACAACAATTATCATCATGAAATAATAACAAGTTTAGATCTGAGATCATGGCACTCGGGCCCAAAGTGACAAGCATTAAGCACAACAAGTTGCAACAATGTCATAAGCACTAACAATGGATACTAGGCACCATGCCCTAACAATCTCCTAGCAATTACATGAACAATCTCATCCAATCCCTACCATCCCCTTCGTCTACAGCGGGAACTACTCACACATGGATGGGGGAATCATGGATGGTTGATGGAGAGACGTCGGTGATGATGATAGCGATGATCTCCTCCAAATCCCCATCCCGGCAGGGTGCCAGAACGGAGTTTCTGGTTCCAAATCGTGGTTTCTACTAGTGGCGGCGCAGCGAGACTCTATATGGGTAAAACGCCGAACCCCCAATATTTTTAGGTTAGAGGGTATATGTAGGCGGAAGGAGGGATCAAGGCGATGGCCAAGGTGGCCACACGACCCCCTGGCGCGGCCTGGCCTGGCCTGCGCCACCAGGGGGTGTGAGCCCCTCGTGGCCTCCCTCCGTCTCATATTCTGGCTCCGTGTGTCTTCTGGTAAAATAGGAATTTTGCAGTATTTTCCGGGATTTTTCCTGATAGTCGGATTTCTGCACAAAAACAAGACACCAGGGCAATTCTGCTAAAAATAGCGTTAGTCCATGTTAGTTGTATTCAAAACACACAAATTAGAGGAGAAACAACAGCAAAAGTGCTCGAGAAAGTAGATACATTTTGGACGTATCAACTCCCCCAAGCTTAGCTTATTGCTTGTCCTCAAGCAATTCAGTTAACAACTGAGTGCGATAAAAGAAACTTTCACGAACACATTTGCTTCATAAGATGTATATATTCTCACTATATGATCAAGTACTTAAGCAATTCATAATAATAAGTATGCAGCTAATGTTATCTCATAGTTATGCAAGCTATGAAGAAGTACCAACACACTAATAACAAGCAACATGAAACATAAGAAGCTACAGGATTGTAATGCTCATAATAAGACATGAAAGTGTGGTATCTCGCTTGCCTTTATTTGTGGAGCAAAACATAAATGCCAAGGCACCTCTGAAGTTCAAGAGAAGACTAGAAGTAGAAATATAAAAGATACAAGCATCAAAGTTATACCACAATTAACCATGTTTTGGGACAAGCACATTACACTAAGAACGACAGCCATGCTCTCAAGAAGGTGCTTAAAGTTAGAAGATGAAGACTCAACATAAAGTAAAAGAAAGGCCCTTCGCAGAGGGAAGCAGGGATTTAACATGTGCTAGAGCTTTTCATTTGTAAAACAGAGATAAAAATTGTTTTGAGAGATGGTTGTTCTTGTCAACGACTGGCAATGGGGTTCTTACTATCTTCCATACTAGACAAGTTCTGAGAGAAATTGGCACATTTGTGCTCTTTTATAAAGCTTGGCACTCCTCCCCACTTTCCTTTTCACAAACCATGGCTATCCGAATCCTTCAGGTGCCCACCAACTTTCACATACCATGGAGGTGTGTCTTTTTTCTTCTTTTTTGAAAGATTACAATATGGAAGATAGCAAATCCGACCACTACGTCCTCATGAGCTGAAAACAGTGTCACAAAATGAGAAGTATTTGAAGGTTTTGAAAGGTAGCACATGAAAATTTAATTGGAATGGCTTGAAAATACCATGCATAGGAATTTATAGTGGACTCTTTGGAATAACTTGGTTTGTAGGAGTTGGATGTACGAGAAGCATTCCCTCTCAGTACAGGTGAAGGCTAGCAAAAGACTAGGAAGCAACAATCGAGAGAGCAGTAACTGTCATAATCATGCTTGCGACAAAACAAAATTAATAAAGGCATAAAAACGATACAAGAGCTCTGAGGCAAAGTAAATCATCAAGGCTTAATTGACTTTTGTTTAGTCATATGCATGCTTGAGCATGTGCCAAGTCGATTCAGATGAAACTTTCAGAGGAGGATACCACAATGTCATACCGTTTTATGAATAGAACAATGCAAGCAAACATCTACATGACATGCTACAAAATATTAGTAAATTGGAACTAATCATATGCGAGCAAGAACTACTAAGCATCCATTAAATAACATACACCTTACACGAACAAACTAAGCACGTCCATATAAATGAGTATATGTACAAAAATGAAAACAAATAGAGTTCATACCAGCCTCTCACCACATCTCGAATTGTCAATAGTCATCATTATTGCTTTTCACTTGTGTGGCTTGAGTAATATGAAGTGATAACCAAGTTCCAATGGAGTCACGGGAGACTGAACTCTGTAGCAAACTTTACAAAACCGGATAAGAACAACAAATATTTTTGGGTTTTCGAATTTTAAACCAAGAAGGAAAGGAAACAGCAAACAAAACAAAATCTTTTTGGATTTTTCGAAAACCAAACCAAAACTAGGAGGTGAAGCAAACTAGTACTAGAAAACTAAAGAAAGAAACAAAGAGAAATAACAGAAATATTTTTGGTCTTTTTTGTGTTTTGGAAAGCAGAAATAAAACAAGAACAACAAAGAGAAAGAAAGAAAACGAAACATGGATATAGAAAGTACCGACAAAATATGATGTATAGATGAGTGAGTTGTCGGTATACCTCCCCCCAATCTTAGGCTTTTGGCCTAAGTGGAGATCAATCCCAACGCGGCCAAGAAGTGGCATCTCCAAAATATGACGAAGAAGTACCTTCGTCCTGATATGAGCTCGAGGGCGCCCGGTATGGTACACGGTGTAATGGTCAGATGGCGCCTCCTCCTCCTCCTGGCTCTCGGCGCCCTGCTGCATGTGGAAGCCAAGCAACCTAAGCTGCTCATCCAACTTCTCCTTCGAGCGCGACCAAGGTCCCCTGCAAATACTGAACAAACTGGGCTGCGGCAAGGGAACTTCCCTTTCATCTCCATCAGTAAATAACATTCTATGAACTAGACTTCCTGCACAAGAGTTAGCAGTAACAAAGTGATGGATCTTCATAGCAGCAAGATCAAGTCTCTGTGGGACTAACAATGTATCATTAGGAGCAACAGAAAGGCCCAAGGCAGCAACAATGTGCGCAACAATAATGCCTCCATAAATGGGTCCCCTAGCAGCTAAGCGACGAGCAATGAGAGCACCGAGGTTGTACTTTTTACTAATATCAAGCACAGTAGCTAGAAAAGCTAAATGATAATTAGAAATATTACTAGTGTTCTCCCTACCAAGAATACTAGTGGCAATATAGTAAGCAAAGTATCTAATAGCTGGGAGTTGAATATTTCTTATCTTGCCACGCTGGGCGGTGCGGTCATCATCGTTGGTTACCCCTCGGTAAAGCTCCAGCAAATCAGTGGGTCGGTTCTAAATATTCTTTGCCATCCCAAACATAGCAATACCTAGGATGCTGCAAAATCTTTCCAAAGACATGGTGATAGAGTTATCATAAATTTTAAATGCAATAGATGGCTTGAAGGCGGAATTAGAAAATTTAAAGCTCTCAACAAAAATCTTTGTGAGCATAGCATATTGGTCACTCTCATTAAGCATGTATGTAGTCAAACCAACCCTATCAACAAGGAGTAAGAAATCCTCAAGGATCCCTGCATCACTCAAAAAATTAGTACAAGGGAAAGTTGATGGATGTGCATCTCCATCATCCCCCTCATCGCCAATGCTTGGCGACATAAGATCTTCATTGTGGGAAGTCCTGAATTGAGTAGTTGATCTTGAAGGCCTTGATGACCTTGGTGCTTCTCTCTCAAAGACTTCTCCAAAAGTATGATTATCCATTTCCCTTTTCTGAAAGCTTTAAGCAAACCTCATAAAAAATGATTTTGAGACAAACAAATGAAGGAAACTACTATAGGGAGTTGCAAGAGGGATAACATGCATCAAAATAACTTATCTAAGTAATATAACAAGCATGCAAACTCATTTAACCTGTCACCTATAGTGCTAAAATATTCAAGAAATACTCCACTAAACAAAATTCTAGGTGGACAATTGGAGGAGTCACATACCGGAGAACAAATACTCCAAATCTCAGCAGCAAAGATGGGCTGAGCAAGGAGATAAAAAATCGCGAGCAAGAACAGCAAGAACACGGGTTTGAGCAATGGAGTGGAGATTTTTTGGGAGAGAGAGCGAAATGCCAGGTGGAGAGGTAAGTGGAGGGCCAGGGGCCCCACACCATGCCATGGCGCGGCCTGGCTTGGCCCGTGCCACCATGTGGTGTGGTGGCATGGTGGGTCCCCCTAGGGTGTCCCAGATGCCTCTCTGTCCCATTTTTGACATAAAAAATTAAAAACAATTTTTTGGAATTTTTTGAGAAACTTTATTATCGAGGATTTTTAGAAATTGACAAAAGATTAAAAACTCGGGAAAACGAATATGTAATGATGGAAAACAAATTCAAACCAAGTCTACAGCAGCTCTAAGATATTCTAATATGCAACTAAAAAGCGGAAACAAAAGTGAACAAGGTGAAAACATGAGTAAACAAAAGTAAATGCGGTGAAAACATAGTTTCATTCATTCAAAAACTGCTTTGTTAACAAGGTTGATCAAGTCTTGTTACCAAACCAATTTTCTATGAAACAAAACTTTGCATTTCACTAAATGATTATGTTACCTCGACCTTGATAGGCATAGTCCCAACCATAACAATTTCATATTCTTCCTTGGGCTTTAGCCTTGAACAATAAATTTCTCCAACTTTGATGGTCTCAATATTTTTGATTGAATTTAGGCCATATTTTCTATCAATCTTCTTGGGGAAATAAACTATGTGCTTGATACGTCTCAAACGTATCTATAATTTTTGATGCTCCATGCTTGTTTATACACCATTTTCTTTGTGTTTTGTTACACTTCGTGGCATTTTTATGCATTTTCCGGAACTAACCTATTAACAAGATGCCACAGTGCCAGTTTCCTGTTTTCTGCTATTTTTGTGTTTCAGAAAAGTTACACAGGAAATATTCTCGGAATTGGACGAAACAAAAGCTGAACCTCCTATTTTTACCGAAGCTTCGCGAAGACCAAAGATGAGACGGAGTGGGGCCAGGGGCCAGCCTCACCATCAGGGGGCGCAGCCCAGCCCCTGGCCGCTCCCACCTGGGGTGAGACCACCTGGTCCACCTTCTGACGCTGCCCCTTCACCTATAAAGTCCCATCGATGGGAAAAACCTAAAGGACGGATCTTTTTTCCACGAAACATACTGCAAGTCGTCGTCGCCGCCGTCGCGAGATTGGGAGGATCCAGGAGCTCTTCTCGGCACCCTGCCGGAGAGGGGAATCCCTGCCGAAGGCCTTCTACACCACCATGGTCACCTCCGGAGTGATGTGTGAGTAGTCTACCTTGGACTATGGGTCCATAGCAGTAGCTAGATGGTTGTCTCCTCCACTGTGTGCTTCATGTTTAGATCTTGTGAGCTGCCCTACATGATCAGGATCATCTTTATGTAATCATACATATTGTATTTGTTGGGATCCGATGAGTATTGGTACTATGTGATGTTGATGTGTTGAATATATATCTTATGTTATCTCTATGATGTTTATGATCTTGCATGCTTTCCGTTGCTAGTAGCTATCTTGGCCGAGTAGATGCTAGTAACTCCAAGAGGGAGTATTTATGCTCGATAGTTGGGTTCATGCCTCTATTTAATCTGGGGGAGTGACAGATACCTCTAAGGTTGTGGATGTGCTATTGCCACTAGGGAGAAAACAAAATTCTTGTGTCCAAGGACATTTGCTTTGTTTACATTATGCACTTTGCTTAATGCAATTATCTGTTATTCGCAACTTAATACTCAAGGGGTCTTCGGATGATTCCCCGCGAGTGGATTTTTAGTCATAGATGCAGTTGGATTACGGTCTATGTATTTTGTCGTAATGCCCAGAGTGAATCTCATAGTGATCCTCATGACATATGTACGTTATCTTTACTCTATCAATTGCCCAACTATAATTTGTTTACCCAATATGTTATTATTTATCTTATGGAGAGACACCACTAGTGAATTGTGGACCTCGGTCCGATTTCCTTTACATTGCTTTACCGTTTTACTATTACTCGCTCTGTTTACTTTACTTGCATTACTATTATCCTTTTACCACTCGATACGCTCAATCCTTTGTTTACAGCAAACCGGTGAGATTGACAACCTCATCGTAAGTTGGGAGCAAAGTTCTTGGTTGTGTTGTATGCATGTTTCATGTTGCTGCTGGGTGAAGACACACCAACAAGTTTTCTGGCGCCATTGTCCAGAGTGTCATGAAGCTAGCAATCATCACCTTCTGAAGTTTGGCTTTCTCCTACTGGTTCGATAAACCTTGGTTTCACAACTGAGGGAAGACTTGCTACTGTGCTCATCATACCTTCCTCTTGGGGTTCCCAACGGGCTATACTTACACGCCATCAGTGCTCCTTGTCATTAACATTAAAAGTTACTTTCCCTTGGTTGCAATCAATAACAGCACCTTCAGTGTTAAGAAAAGCTCTCCCAAGAATAATAGACATATTATCATCTTCAGGCATTTCCAACACAACAAAGTCCGTTAATATCAAACAATTATTAGCCACTTGAACAGGAACATCGTCACATATACCAATAGGAATAGTAGTAGACTTATTAGCCATTTGCAAAGATATATCAGTTGATATCAATTTTTCTAGATCAAGTCTCTTATAGAGAGAAAAAGGCATGACACTAACTCATGCTCCCAAATCACACAAAGCAGTTCTAACATAGTTATTTTTAATAGAGAAAGGAATTGTTGGTATACCTAGATCTCCAAGCTTCTCTGGAACCTTGCCATCGAAAGAATAATTAGCAAGCAAAGTGGAAATTTCCTCACTAGGAATCTTCCTTTTGTTAGAAACAATATCCTTCATATACTTTGAATAAGGAGGCATTTTAATACCTTCAGTCAAAGGAATTTGCAAAGACAAAGGTTTCATCCATTCACAAACCTGTTGTAGTGTTCTTCTTCCTTAGATTTGTGTTTCTTACCAGGAAAAGACATTGGTTTTTGCACCCAAGGTTCTCTCTCACTACCATGTTTATTGGCAATGAAATCCGCCTTGGTGTACTTTGCATTCTTAGCAAGCTTTTCTGGTTCCTTCTCTACTTCTTCTTTATCAGAAGCATTACCACTTTCAGTTTTAGCATCAGAAATAGAAACACTATTAGGATCCTTACTTGTTTTAGAAGATTCTACAATTGCTTTATGCTTCTTCTTCTTTTTCTTGGAAAGAGTACCATTACCTGCAGCACGTTGAGAATCCTGCTCGATCCTCTTAGGATGTCCTTTGGGATATAAAGGATCCTGAGTAGAAGAAGCACTTCTAGTGCTTATTTCACAAGCATGTTTTTCTCTAGAAGCATTAACAAGCAAATCTTTTTGCACCTTAGTGAGCTGATCAATTTGAGTCTGAACCATTTGGAAATGTTTAACAAGCATCTTAACATCATTGGAGGTTCTCTCCACAATATCCTGCAACTTATTAATAGCTCTAGAGTTCTCCAACAGATGACTTTGCACCCTCTTATTAAAGTTATCTTGCTTAACAATAAAATTATCGAACTCATCTAAGCATTGATCAAGAGGTTTAGAGTAAGGAATATCTCTATTATCAAAGCGTTGGAGAGAGTGTGCCTCAATAGTAGATGAGCGAGAAATTGGCTTACATAATTCTTCTATAGGTGGTAGATTCTTCACATCTTCAGATTTAATACCCTTCTCCTTAAGAGATTTCTTGGCTTCTCTCATCACTTTATCATTTAATTCAATTATTCCTCTCTTCTTTGGTGTTGGCATCGAGGTTGGCTCAGATATATTCCAATCATCATAATTCCAGCTTATTTTAGCCATTAATTCTTCAGCTTCAGCAGGAGTTCTTTTCCTGAAAACACAACCAGCACAACTATCCAGGTATGTCTTAGATTCAACAGTTAGTCCATTATAAAATTAGGCAATGGTTGTCCAGGCAGTGCTCTAATTAAAGAACAAAACCTTGCCCATGATTCAGGCAATTTCTCTCCTTTTACCTGCTCAAAGTCAAAGATTTTCTATAAAGCAGCATGTTGAGCACTAGCAGAGAAATATTTCTTAAAGAAAGCATTAACCAAAGCAATAGGACTATCAATAGATCTAGGAGACAGATTATTAAACCAAGTTTTAGCTTCTCCTTTCAATGAAAAAGGGAAAATCTTAGCGACAAAGTAAGTACGCAACTTAGTATCATCAGAGAATAAGTTACTCAAAGCAGAAAGCTCATTCATATGTCCCATAGCACTTTCATTTTCAGTACCACAAAAAGGTTCTTTCTCAACAATAGATATGTAAGATAAATCCAAAGAGAAATCATAATCCTTATCACTAATGTTTATGGGAGATGTAGCAAACTAAGCATCTGGAGACAACTTATATCTAACAGCGCGTCTTGCAAGAAGATCTCTAATAGCACCAGCATCACTAGTAGCATGAAATTCATCAATAAACTCATCAGTTAGTTCAATATAAGCCTCCTCAAGATCATCACTAGGACATTCTCTAGACTCAGGTAAACTAACAGGTGTAACATCAGTGTTTCTCATTTGTTTAGTCCTAGCAATCGTAGCATCTAAGAAGGAACCTAAAGAACCACTCTCATCAAGCACAATAGAAGCATCATCAAAATTATCAGAAGCATTTTCAAACTCAGTAGAAGTGGTAGCATGTGCATGTGGTGGTGTAAGCAACTTAATCATCACAGATGGTGAATCAAGAGCAACAGAGGTGTTCAGAGTTGTACCTCTTCTTGTAGTGGATGGCAATATAGGAACTTTTCCATCACAAGGTTTACCCATGATGAATGGATTGCGGTGAACAATATGAATTCCAAGTGAACTTACAAATAAAGCTATGCTCCCCGGCAACGGTGCCAGAAAATAGTCTTGATGATCCATAAGTATAGGGGATTGCAACAGTCTTTGAGGGAAGTAAAACCCAAATTTATTGATTCGACACAAGGGGAGCCAAATAATATTTATAAGCCTTAACAGATGAGTTATCAATTCAGCTGCACCAGGAAACAGACTTGCTCATAGTAGTTTATTAGTAGCAACAGTTTTATAGTAGTGGCAGTAGTAAAATAGTAGCAGCAGTAATAAAATAAAGACAGTAGCGATATCAATAGTAAACAGTAGGATTTAGGCTCTGTTTGTTTAGGCTTCTGCTTTTGCTTTTAAGGTCCAAAAGCAGTAGCTCAAACAAACAACTGAATTTTGTAAAGTGCTTGAGAAAAGCGCTGGAGCGAAATAGGCTAGACTGCCGCTGTCGATACGAAGCTGGCCGGGGGCTGCTTCCTGCTGCTTCCCGAGCTTCTCAAATGGGAAAAGACCATGCTATCCTACCACTTTCAGTTATTTACAGAGAACTGCCACTCCGTATATAAGCAGCGTGCTCCACATCGAATCGGTACCGAGACCGCATTTTCCCCCGAGCCTGCCCGTTCCTAGCGAAGGCGGCTAGGGTTACGGTCTGACCGCCGCCGCCGTCCAGCCCCCATCGCCGCCGTCCAGCCCCCGTCGCCGCCCAGCCCCCGTCGCCGCCTAGCCCACGTCGCCTCCATTTCCCGCAGCTCCCCTCCCTCTCTCGGATCGAGGTCGCCCCCGTCGGCCGCCGGAGAAACGCGCCGCTGCCCCACCATCCTTGTCCGCTGGTGCTCCCGTCCTCTTCTCCGGCCAGTACTCCTGCAGCGTCGTCGGCTATTCAAGACCGGAGAACACCTCTACCTCCCCCCTGCCGTAGCAACATCCAGCAAGGTGAGGCCTTTCTTTATTCTCTGTGATTTATTGGGTTGTTGTTTATGGGATGAAATGGAAGAATGCCTGTGATGATTTGGATAGACTACTGTGGAATTGCTAAATATATGCCTTTGTTTTGATTTATATGCCTATAGTGTTTCAGATTGTTTGTGTGATACATACTTTGTTGGTTATGTAGTTCATATACAAAGTAGGAGTTAAATAGCTTTACTTATGTCATTAGATGGATCATGATAAGGCACCTAAGGCGCACTGGGATGCATCATCAATGACAATTTTTTGTGAAATATGCATGAATAAAAAAAGGGCAGAAAATAGACCAACCGCTTTCCTTAGTCCGGATGGGTACAAAAATCTTGGTAGAGAATTTGGTCTTAAAACGGGAAGAAACTACACAAAGACACAATTCAAAAATAAGCGGGATTCAACAAAAGCATTGTACCAAGCATGGGTGTACTATACTACCAAAGCAACATGACTTGGTTGGGATCCGGTGAAGAAAACAATAACAGCAAATGATGCACAGTGGGCTGAATTGATCAAGGTATGACATATACATGCCAAGTTTATGTCATATGTATATTTTGAAATAGATGGATCTCATTATGCATACTAACTTGTCATATCTTATGCAGGCTAACAAGCTTATTGCGGGTTCTCGGAAAGGTCCTCCGGATAACTTGGAGTTGATGGAGGTCATGTTTGAGGATGCCCATGTTGATGGGACATCGGCGGTCATGCCGGGAGTGCCAAGAGAAGTGCCCGCAGATTTGGTTGATCTTGTAGAAGAAGAAGGCTCGACGCCAACACCTCCTAGTGTTAATAGAAAGCGTGGGGCTGCTAGGATTGCATGTAGCCCGGGGAAGAAAAAGAAGAATCCCATGCAACAAGACTTCAAGTGTTGGGTTGACCATTGCATTAATGAAGATCATGGAAAATCTTCTTCAGATCAAGTGGTTGAAGATATTGCAGCCATAATGAAAGAAGTTGTGGAATGTGGAGCCGAGGAGGGTAGTGTTGAGCATTACATTGCAACAAAAATATTTGGCAAACTTGAAAATCGAGCTTTCTTCTATACCATGAAAACTAAGGAGGGTCGGCTCCGTTGGTTGAAGATGCAATATGAGGACCGGAAGAGAAATTAGAGTTTCTTTATATGCATTTCTATGCCCATCTCATAATGTCCTGTGAGATTGTATCCTTATGGTACCATGTTATGTTAAGTACTATGTTATGAACCCATAATACTTGGAATATCTATTTATGGATGGATGTGTTTCCTTTATCGATGATTGTATGTATCATATAACTTGCTATTTGGCCATATAAGTTGCTGTTTGGTGCAGTTTTGGTCATATAAGTTGCTGTTTTGGCCATATAAATTGCTGTTTGGTCACATACATTGTTGTTTGGTGCTGTTTAGAGCATATAAATTGCTGTATGGTCAAATACATTGCTGTTTGGTGCTGATTTGAGCATATAAATTGCTGTTTGGTCATATAAATTGCTGTTTGGTGCTGTTTTGAGCATATAAATTGCTGTATGGTCAAATACATTGCTGTTTGGTGCTGTTTTGAGCATATAAATTGCTGTTTGGTCATATAAATTACTGTTTGGTGCTGTTTTGAGCATATAAATTGCTGTTTGGTGCTATTTTGAGCATATAAATTGTTGTTTGGTGCTGTTTTGAGCATATACATTGCTGATCATATGTATGTTATTGTTTTTAGATGAGCACACGTCAGAGTAGTGATGAAAGTGACAATGAGAATAGCATTGAGTCTGCACTTATGGATTCAAGAAGGCACCGACGACGACGAAATACACAAATGATGTATCATGTTCTTGAACACTCCGAGAAGCATCTTACGAAGAAACAGAGGGTAGAACCAAGAGTCACCGGACAACAATGGGTATTTGATAACTTGGGCAACTCGAAGGATTGCTATGCCATGTTCAGAATGCATAGGCCATGTTTTGATGCTTTGCATGACACTTTGGTTGACAACTATGGCTTCAAGGGGTCAACCCGCATGTGTTCTGAGGAGGCACTTGGAATGTTTTTGTGGACTCTTGGTAGTCCAGAATTTGTGAGTCAAGTTCATAACTGATTCAAGAGATCCATGGAGACAATCAATAGGAAGTTTGCTGAGGTGCTATACTACGTGAATCTGTTAGCTGGAGATATCATCAAGCCTATTGATCCACAGTTCCCAATGGTGCATGAGAGGCTACGGGACTCTAGATTTACACCTCATTTCAATGGTGCAATTGGTGCAATTGATGGTACACACATACCAGTTATTGTGCCAGCTGCTGATACGGTGAACCATGTGGGTCGCCTTGGATATTCCACACAGAATGTTATGGCTGTTTGCGATTTTGATTTGCGGTTCACCTCCATAGTTGAAGGATGGCCCGGTTCCGTTCATGACACGAGGATATTCAAAGATACATTGCTTAAGTTTGAAGCGAATTTTCCTCACCCTCCTCCAGGTATATGGTAGGCTTGCACACTTTTTCATTATGCGATATCTGTGTCATATATGCACTACCTTGTGTCTAATATTCTCATGCAGGAAGGTACTATCTAGTTGATTCAGGTTATCCCAATCAGGTTGGGTATCTTTCACCGTATACAGGAACCAAGTATCACCTACCTGAATTTAGGCTAGCTGGAGCACCTACTGGGAAGCAAGAAATATTCAACCATGCCCATTCGTCTTTGAGGAATGCTATTGAGAGAGCATTTGGGGTTTTGAAGCAGAAATGGCGCATCTTGCATGGTATATCCAGTTACCCGTTAGAGAAGCAGACAGAGATTATCATTGCATGTCTAGCACTCCATAACTTCATTCGTGATAGTCAGTTGTTTGATCTTCACTTCTATCGTTGCGATAATGATGAGAACTATATGCCGCCAGGGCATGTTAGTTCCACATCAGGAGGCAATGTAGGCGATGATTTGGGAGATGACCATGTTAGCATGAACAACATTCGTGATAACATAGCTAACACTTTGTTTGCATCAAGGGGAGGTGTCTAGATGAGAGAAAACTTGTAGCGCTTTTGGGTTAATGTAAGTTTTGTAATATATGTGTGCGTGTTACAAACATCTAGCTCTTTTGGAATTGTATTGAAAAGTCTTGTAATATAAATGTGATGGTTTAGGTTTAATGTAATATGACAATTCTTGTAATAGAATTGCGGAACAAAATTTCGACTTATAAGCCAAAAGCCAAACAAATAACTCCCAAGTTATTTTAATATAAATTATTTATAAATAATTTTAAATTATAATTGTGGTATTTTAGCTATTAATCATCCCAATTATGTTAAGAAATGGTTAGAACTAGCTAATTCGGCTCGAATCAGCATGTATACAACATCTTCAGCATTCAGGGGCATTTCAGACATTTCATCCTTCAAATCAGCAACAGCAGCCATTAAAAGCATTTCTGCCAAACATCAAATCTCAGCTTCCAGCAGCTGCTTCCCACAGCAGCTTTCTAACAGCTCACCAGCTACAGCAGCTTTTTAACAGCAGCAGCCCAAACAAACAGACCCTTAATACTGTAGGCATAGGGATGGATGAACGGGCATTGCATGAATAAGATAGTTCATGTAATAATCAAGACATGGGCAATTGTAGATAAATAAAGATAAAAGCATCCTAGTACTAAGTAACCATAGGCATGTGTTCTGTAAATAGTCGTACGTGCTCGCAATGAGAAACTTGCACGACATCTTCTGTCCTACCAGGCCGTTTGCAGCGGGGCCTCAAGGGAATCTACTGGTAATTAAGGTACTCCTTTTAATAGAGTACCAGAGCAAAGCATTAACAATCCGTGAACATATGTGATCCTCACATCATAGCCATCCCCTCCGGTTATCCCAATTATTGTCACTTTGGGGCCTCGGGTTCCAAACAACGATATGTGTATACAACTTGCAAGTAAGATCAAAAACAACAATTATCATGATGAAACAATAACAAGTTCAGATCTGAGATCATGGCACTCGGGCCCAAAGTGACAAGAATTAAGCACAACAAGTTGCAACAATGTCATAAGCACTAACAATAGATACTAGGCACCATGCCCTAATAATCTCATAGCAATTACATAAACAATCTCATCCAATCCCTACCATCCCCTTCGCCTACATCGAGAATTACTCACACATGGATGGGGGAATCATGGATCATTGATGGAGAGACATCGGTGATGATGATGGCGATGATCTCCTCCAAATTCCCATCCCGGCAGGGTGCCCAAACGGAGTTTCTGGTTCCGAATCGCGGTATCTGGTGGTGGTGGCGCAGTGGGACTCTATATGGGAAATTCGCCAAACCCCCGATGTTTTCAGGTCAGAGGGTATATGTAGGCGGAGGGAGGGGTCGAGGCGAAGGCCGAGGCGGCCACACCACCCCCTGGCGTGGCCTGGCCCGCGCCACAAGGGGGTGTGAGCCCCTCATGCCGCCCTCCGTCTTGTATTCTGGCTCCGTGTTTCTTCTGGTAAAATAGGAATTTTGCAATATTTTCTGGGATTTTTCCTAAAAGTCGGATTTCTGCACAAAAACAAGACACTAGGGCAATTCTGCTGAAAACAACGTTAGTCCGTGTTAGTTCTATTCAAAACAAACAAATTAGAGAAGAAACAATAGCAAAAGTGTTTAGGAAAGTAGATACGTTTTGGACGTATCACATGCCCATAAATTTGTGCTTTATTCTAGATAAAGCATTTGCAACGATGTTCTCTTTTTCTTTCTTGGAATCTACGATGAAGATAAATTCAAATAGTTTCAACATTAGTTTGTGTTGGATACCTTTTGCTTCCTACTATACTTAAGGACTTATGGATATGATCTAAGGATCAATTGGCTTCCCAATAAATAGTGCCTCCATTTGTTTCAAGCTCAATGGTTGCTTAGACTTTTTTCTCATAAGATGATATTGAGATATTCCTCAAACATATAGCTGCACTATAATAACCAATAGCTCCTCCCAGTTGTATGAAGTACTGCTCCAATACCAGTACATGATGCATCAATTTCCAAGATGAGAGGTTCATCAACACTAGGGAGAGCTGGATCCGAGATGATTTATTGTTGCAATGGGAAAACCTTTGTTTTCCAGAGGTCCCCAATTAAAAGCAACCATTTGGGGGAAATCATGTAAAAGGTGTTTGAGTACTTTCAGAATATTTGCATCGCGGAGTCGTGTTGGTTGCGGCCATTACTCTCAGGTAATCCTTTGCGACACCAAAGGACCAAGTACAAGCACGTCGATATTGATCACCGTCTGGAAAATATTTGCAATCTCCTACATCTTCTCATGAGATATATATAGCTCTTTATCAAACAAGACCTTGAAGAGGTCCGCGGAGTTGTCTCGCTGGACTAGAGCATACACTTGGCAGTGGTCAGTGGACAAGCCAAGCTTATGTATTAGCATCAGCACTGTAAACTCTAAACAAAAATCTATGAAAGAAATCAATGGCCAATCTCGTCGCCCGCCCTCCGGCCGCCCTACTCCGCTAGGGTTCTGTCGGGCCATCGTCTCGTCTCTCGTTACATTTGGTTTCTCATCAAGGTATAAAGCGGAAAACAAGCTTTGCCAAACAAATGATCCAACATGAACTAAAAAAGCATTGCCCCGCTAGGGCAGACAATTCGACTCTACTCCGATGTCAAGAAACAACATATAGGTTTTTTTAGAACATAGTACAACACAAACTCTCACAAACAGGGGCGGAGCCGGAAAATGATTAGTGACTGGTGCTGAGATAGGCTAGATGGTGCTGGGCTAGTCTGATCTGAAGCATGTAAGCTAGATGTCTCATAATCTCCTATGTGCAAAACATAGATGGACCGGTGCTACAGCACAGGTACCACCAGGCGCGGATTCGCCCCTACTCGCAAGCACGCATGTACACTCACCGTGTGAATGCACACACACCCTACCCCTATGAGCATCTCTGAAGGACTGAGCCAACATATCTTGAGGTTGACGAAGTCACCACAGGCGCCTCGCTGTTGACGGGCATGTCACCTATCACTGAAAGAATAGCGCCAAATAATCTTGAAATAAATCCAGGTAAATGCAAACCACCATATCAAGTCTAAGACTTACGCCTGGATGGACTGATTCCACCACAGGAAACCCAACCATTAGAGCCAAACTCCATTTGCAACATGTAGGGTTTAAATGCTTCCTCACTAATGGACATAGAGTACACACTCATGTTTGACCGGTAATGCTAGCCATAGTTGAACTTAGAGCAACTCTAGCACACCCCCTGATACGTCTCAAACGTATCTATAATTTTTGATGCTCCATGCTTGTTCTTACACCATTTGCCTATTGTTTCGTTACACTTAGTGGCATTTTTTATGCATTTTCCGGAACTAACCTATTAACGAAGTGCCACAGTGCCAGTTTCCTATTTTCTGCTGTTTTTGTGTTTCAGAAGTGATACACAGGAAATATTCTCGGAATTGGACGAAACAAGTTCCTGAAGTCTTATTTTACCCGGAAGCTTCCAGAGATCCGAAGAAGTGTCGGAGGGGGGCCACCAGGGCCCCACACAAGGGGGCGGCGCGGCCTGGCCCCTGGCCGCGCCACCCCTGTGTGAGAGCCCCTGGCTCCACCTTTGACGACACCCCTTCTCCTATAAAGACCCCCCGACGAGAAAAACCTAAGGCCCCGATCAGTTTTCCAGAATACATCGCGATCCTCCGCCGCCGTCGATCCGAAGATCGGGAGGGTCCAGAAGCTCTTCCCGGCACCCTGCCGGAGAGGGGAATCGCCACCGGAGGTCTTCTTCATCGCCATGCTTGCCTCCGGAGCAATGAGTGAGTAGTCTACCTTGGACTATGGGTCCATAGCAGTAGCTAGATGGTTGTCTTCTCCACCATGTGCTTCATGTTTAGATCTCATGAGCTGCCCTACATGATTGAGATCACCGTTATGTAATTCTATGATGTTGGTTTGTTGGGATTCGATGAATATTGGTGTTTATGATTAAGTTGCTGTACTGAATTATATCTTTTGTTATCTCTATGTTGTTTATGATCTTGCATGCTCTCCGTTGTTAGTAGCTATCTTGGCCGAGTAGTTGCTAGTGACTCCAAGAGGGGGTATTTATGCTCGATAGTGGGTTCATGTCTCTATTTCACCTGGGGGAGTGACAGAAACCTCTAAGGTGGTAGATGTGCTGTTGCTACTAGGGAGAAAACAACATTCATATGCTCAAGGGCATATGCTTTGTTTACATTACACACTTTGCTTAATGCAATTATCTGTTGTTCGCAACTTAATACTTCTAGGGTGTTCGGATGTGTAACGCCCCGCCTTTTGCTAAAGGCAGAACTCCTGTGTATCTGTGCCATTCCCTGGATCAGTAGATAGCACCACAGTACAAAATAAGTAATCATTGCGATAGCATCAATATTACTACGTAAATCCAGTTACATAGGTCTTCTACCTTATGAGTACACAGCATAAAGCATAGTTGCAGTGAGCTTCCATCTTCATCAAGTGCCACAGGCAGACGTGTTGGAATGTAAGCTCGAGATCCTACTCCTGGTTCCTTACTCGACAGTAAAACCTGCACGTTTGAATATGCAGCCCCAGAGGGGTCAGTACAATGATGTACTGGCAAATGACACATATTTGGTGGCATTTTTGTGGAAAGACTATACTATAATGACATTTGGCTGGTGGATCTCAAAGGCTGATTTGCATAAAGCCAATTTTATCCTATAATCCATTTTAATACTTTCTTTCAACAAATTTATTTTCAAGGGTCAAGACAACCCCCATACACTACATACTGGCCGGTATGTAGTTCTGGGCGCAACTCAACAAAGTTTGGAACCTCAGGCACCACCACCCCTCGGAGTGTATGGTCCTTAGTTCCTGCCTAGGGGTTTCTAGACAAAATTTTAATAATTCAGAATCGGTGATGAGATTATTCCGTACATTCCATGTCTAGAGACTCAATTGTCCATAACCGAGGACACGGCTAATCGATTAGATTTAGACACCTTGCAAGGGTTGTGCACTTTCACCTTACGATTCATTTTATGCCCATACATAAAATGAAACGAGACCTTTTAGAAGGAGAGGGCAACTAACTGGCAAGATCCGCTCCCAACCTATAATTCATCTACCACCATCTTCTCGCACATAGTTGCACTCCCACATTCTAATCAGTCAAGACAGAGCCCATAATGTCATAAGGCTGCACTGGAAGTACGCTAAGCATGGAAGACATAGCCATCTCTTTATTCCCGGGTGGCCATCCACAAGTGTACGCCCAGGCAGCAACTACACGTAGTGTAGCCCCAGGTCGCCACTCAACACCACCTCCATCAACATACCAATCCACCCAGGTGTTTCATTTTAGTTGAAGTTATTAACTTTTCACAAAACACTTTTCAAGTGATCTTAGCATGGCATCAAAGTTAACAAAGTATTTAGCATCCTATCATGTGGGGTTTGAGGGATAGCTACTCACTACTAGGATCTAAGCATTTGATAAAACAGTTGAGTAAAACACCTATCATGCATACTACAAGAGGTGAATTTACTAATGCATAAGTAAAATGGGTAGGGAACATGTGTGTCACTTGCCTTTTTGAAGATCACGACGTTTCGCTTCTCTCAACTAAGCTCGTAGCTCTTCGCACAAACTATAGCACAGAAATAGCATACCATAAACAATCCATACAACACAATCAAACAAACAAACAATTGAAAAGTGTTTGTTTAACAATTTAGATTTATTGTGACTTTATGATAGGAAAGATATGGCAAAGGGTCATGATTTGTGAGATATGAATTTGAGAGATTAGCATGGGGAAGATCAATATGATTTGAGAGAGAATTGGACTAGGCATAAAATAATTGATGAAGTTTTTATGCTTTATTAAAGCATAAGAGTTTTAGGAATAGCTCACGTGTAATAAATTACACAAGAGTCAATTTGTGCAACTGCAACACTATTGAGTAAATGTGACAACAATTACTCTTGAATAACATCTATTGCACCTAGGAACTAGGCTAGGTTTTAAGAATGCTTGAACTACTCAAGTAGCACATTTGCAAGTTGAATAGTTCAATACATAGAGACAAGATTAAGTAGGCATTGGATTGGGATGGTCAAGTGATTGGAAAAAGATTGATATGGGAGGACATAGCACAAATGGTTCATTGGTCAACATGGTGTATAACACATACTATGGTATGGGTTATAGCAACACCACATTGACAAAATCTAGGTTTGAGATGAATTCATATTCTACTCAAGTAGCACAATTGCAATTTGAATATATATATATGAATTAGACAAAATATAATGAGTGAGATCTTTATGCTTTATCAAAGCATATTGGATCTTGGAATATCTCATGTGGATAAATCACATCAGAGACCAAATAGTGTAATAGTAATACTATTGAATAAGTGTGACAACAATTATTCTTAAATAGTATATATTACACTTAAGCTTAGGCTAGGGTTCAAGAAGCATTGAGTTACTCAATTAACTCATTTGTCAATTGAATAGTTCTACACATGAATTTAGGATCAAGTGGGCAGAGGATCGAGTATGGGTAGATAACGTGTGAGATTATGGTTTTAGGTTTCTATGGAGTACAAGGAGTATCGGTTAGGTACTATAATGTTGATTAGATCAACACCAAAGATGGTAAGAATAGAATCTACGATTGAGATGTATCACACTTTACTCAATTAACACAATTGTAATTTGAATATGTGTGAACTAGATAAGATAGGTCTAAGTGAATATGATCTTGATCAAGATGTTGTTTAGATAACATGGATAACTAGGTATGATCATAAGATTGGCTAGGGTAGAAGAAAATATTGATTGAAATAGAAATAGAATTAATCTATATAGGAATACTCAAATTCTCATATTAGAATTTGAATAATTGTGAAGTGGTTCAAGAAATTATGGGAGTGATGCTACTGGATAGCTTGCAGTAATACAAGGTCACTGCAATTGGTTTCACTCCAAAATAAGTTATAGAAATTGAATTATCACCAAAATAGTGATTTAGACAAATTTGAATGCACAAAGTGTGTGCACGTATCAAATTTGGATTTTCTTGATCCTATGATGTTCTACAAGATCAGAGGATTCCAAAGACTACAAATTTGTAATTTCTGGATTAACAGAACTAAAGATATGAATTAATCAAGCTAACAGAAGGTTTGATACCAATTTGAAAATAGTTTCAAATTGAACCCATAAAATATAAGATTTTATGGTACTGCTGGATTCTACAAGTCTCAAGGATTCCAACGAGGTATTATTTGCAATTTTTGGACTTACAGATCAAGAGTTATGATTTTTCAAAGTCTCAGCCCAAATCTGATTCAATTTCTATTTTAAAAAAATCTATTTGATTTAGAGGAGGCCACGTGGTCTATTCTGATTGGCTGGTACCTCTTCGGGCGGATCAGGTCTGGGAGCCGTCGGATCTAAAGTGGATTGGGTGGCTGGGATTGGTTCGTACCGATTCGGTTAAGTGATCTATTAGGATCACTAGATCTTGATCCAACGGACAGGATTAACGGAGGGGAGAAGCTCACCGGGGGTTAGGGTTCCGACCACCAGCGGCGTGCTTGCGGTACTGGAAGGTCGTCGGTGAGGGGATTCCGTGGTCCTGGAGATCTTCCGAGGGGTGGACGATGCGGAGAAAGCTCCGAAGTGGTCGAAAACTTGGCCGGCGGTTCCAGGCGAGGTCCCCCGGGGCGGCTGCACGTGGACGGAGGGCTCCGGTCAAGGGCGACTCGGAACTCGATCACTGGCGTCCTCTGCTGCAACCAAACAGATGGGGAAGGAGTTTAGGAAACGCGGGAACAGAGAGGAAGAGCATGGGTGAACAACGGAGTCCTGGGGCTCCTTGTACCCGACGCAATCGTCGTCGGTGGCTCGGCAGTTTGTGGTATTCCGGCGAGAAATCGCCGTCGATTTTGGGTCGGTTTTCGAGAGGAAAGAAGGGGAGCAGAGAGAGGGGCGCGGGGGCTTTATAGGAGGGGTCTTGATGGCCATTACTGCAAGAATTACCGGGGGAGTAATTCCGTCCGTTTCCAGGAGAGAGAGAGGGAGGAAATTCCGGGGAAGAAGGAGGATCCGACAAGGTGGTCCCGCCTGTCAGAAAAGAAAAAGAAAAAGAAAAGAAAAGGAAGGGGTACGCGGGGGGAAAAACAGGCTAGCTGGGCTGCTGCTCGGTTGGATTGGGCCCCGGGTCGGCCCAGTTGGGCTGATGGCTTTCTCTTTTTTTTTGTGCTGTTTCTTTTCTCTTTTCCGTTTTCTTATTTCCTTTCTAGATTTTGCATATAGAATCCAAATCAAGCCAAATCAATTTCTAAATTTTTGTAAAATTCACAGAAAGGTTTTAAACCAATTTGAAACATACTTTCTGAACCAAAACCAGATTTTCACAAAGGTTTTATAAACTTAACGAAATGGGTTTGCTTGCATAAAATAATAGAAATAGAGTTTGAAATCGATTCTTTGAAATAAGAGACAATACTTTATAAAATAATGTTTGAAAATATCTTTCAAACTTAGTTTTTAAAATATAATCTTCACTGAATAAAACACAGTTGTGATTCACTCCTTTGCAAGCAAGCTTGCATAGGTTTGAATAAAGAATGGAAAATAGCATTTTGACACTTGATCTTTCTCAAAGAAGTTCTTCAAGAAAAATAATAGAAAGTTTAGAATAGTTTTCAATAAAACTTTCAAATAGACTCAAAAGTTTTAAATCCTTGTGAAATTTCAATCTTCTCAAGCAAAACAAAAACAAAAAATTTCCCCCAAAATTTGATAAAATCTTGGGTCGTTACAGACTACCACCCTTAAAGAAATCTCGTCCTCGAGATTTGAAGAGGCTAGAAAGAAAGTAGGTATTAGGTTATCTGGGTTTAGGTATCTGGGTGGCTACCACCCTTAAAAGAGAATTCCTCTTGGTGGTATCTTGATGCTTCCTTAGGCACTTGCATTTTGTTCCCAGCTTGACTTCACTGTTGCGCCATTTTTCCTGAAATCGCTCTTCTCAGAAGTGTCGATGTTTGCCGTTATGTTCAAAAGTGGGCATTCCAGATGTTCCATCCAATTCTGGTGATAGGCAGATATCATCCATCGCGTTGTCTTCAACAAGGTAGTCCACATCTTCATTTACAATAGGTGGGTGTCTACTCACAAATCCGGGCACCAACCCTCCTTATGGGGTTGCTTGAGGTAACCTTACTCTATTGTAGATCTTTTTATCCAACGGGGTAGTTGTTGAACTACTTTGGACACTGAGGAGTCACTCTTTGGTTCAATCCGAGGACCAAGCTGAGTTGTCTCCTCTTTGGGTCATTCAGAAGACCAAGCTGAGAGGGTATCCTCTCATCATCTTAACTTTCTTATCATCATCCTTAGAGGTTCTTCATCTTATGGTTGCTTCCTTATACCATTTTGCTCTTCGATTTTCCGCGATACCATTTTGTTCTGGTAACCTTCCTAGTTGTTGTACATCTTCCAAGAATGTGTATCTAGCCTTTTCTTGGTCGGTCCTCACCAAGGCCAGGTAATCAGATAGCTCATCGTTATACTCCTTGTTGCTTTTTAGCTGATTTTCATTCCAAGAATCTCAAAAGATAATCTAGTGCCAAGTACTGCATGCTTGCCCCACAAACATGATGAGACCACACATCCCAATGAATTTGGATGGCATCTCTCTGCAGGCTTCTCATGTATTTCATAGGGGTAAACAAGGTGGACTCTGTAAGAGGTACTTTCACCTTTAAGGGACGGAAGGTCGCCTTATAACCAGCATTGTTGAACCCATTCAAGTTACCGGAGCAAGTCGTGCTACTTGCCACAGGTACCAGATGGTCCTTAAGAATTCCTTTAGCAACCGTCTTCATAGTTGTTGAAAGGCGCTGAACAACTTGATCATGTCTCAAAGATGAACTCCTTCGCAAGAATAAGGGATCTAACGAAGTTCTCATGGGCAGGAAGTAGTTTCATGGATTTGGAGAGTTGCCTCATAACGTCGTAGGTCCAGATGGGGTAGACTTCGGCGGCGTAAAGCTTTGAAATCCAGGGGCAATCTCATATGTAGTGGTGGTTGTCTTTGTTGTGACTCTCTGGAGAGGAGTGACTTCTCTTTTATAGGCTCAGGGAGGTAGCCGAAACGAAGAGTCGAGAAGGTGAACTGAACAGGTAGCAGTCGAAACTGAACAGTCCTTGCATTCAAAGTCCACTGAGCATAACGGTTATGATTCAGGTAGTCGTTCAAAAAAAGTCCAAGTTCTCACCGTATTCCTACGTTTTGGCCACACTGGCTCACTATAAGGGGTGTAATATATTATCCTCCTAAGGTTATGGTTTAATGACGTCGTCTCTCATGTAGGTATGTCTCTCTAGATTCACCATTCCTCATACAAGAGCGAACAATATGAGTAGTCGTCATGGGCGCGAATCCATGTCGCACTCAATCATTACCTCGTATTTGGTTTGGTGCATCTCGTATTCTAACTCTTGGTCAACCTCACTAGCTTTTAGACAAAAGTTTTGTTGAAATTGGAACCAAGTTCCCAAATCCTATTTGAATTTTGAAAACAAAATCTATCGTTCCTAGCTAGAGGTTTTCAACAAACTCATGGCAATAATCCTTAAGTTGCAGATCCTTTGGTTTGCCATTTAAGAGGAATTAAAATCCTTTCCATTGCTCTGTTTGCTCTTTCCATTGCTCTGTTTGCTCTTTTCCACCTTTCTTGCACGAGGTGGTTGAATAGTATTGCTTCCACATTAGCTACACCTTGGGGTGTCTTCTTATTGTTTGCGAGGTATCCTTCAGTTATTCTAGCTCACTGGAGTCTTGGGGTATCATCCTTTGTGCAGTCTCTTGCGAAATGTTCCAGTCTCTTGTACTTAAAATACTACTTCTTGTTGTTGTACTCTGTCTCCTTATCTCCAACTGAGGGTCACTGTAGTTGTTCTGTCGTTGAGAAAACTTTGGTTTGGGTTTTGGGATAAGTTTAGATCTTAGCATAGATGAGAATTTAGATAGAAGGGATCTAAAGAAGAAAATCTTACCCAAAACAAAACAGATCAAAACAATTCATCTTTCAATCAACATCTAACAAACATTCATCATAACAAGCAATCTAGTTTTCAAACAAATGGGAAGGTACGATCATCCACGAGTCGGTATGATCATAACGTTTATTACACGTCGTTGCTTATTAGAATTTCCTAAATGGAGGTCCAACTAAACTTTTTGGTTCTCTTTCATACGGATCCATTGTTCTGGTCCAGCTGCTTCTGTAGATTGGCAATCTGTTCATCCTTGATTTTGATGAGGTCTCCTTGATTACTAAGTTCAGATTCCAACTTTTCCATATCACCTTGAAGTTGACTTATGGTTGTCTTCAATGCAGTAGTATCTTCCTTTTCTTCTTTGAGGTCTTGCTGAGTATTATGAAGTCTCCACTTGAGTCTTTCCCCAAGTTCCTTTATGGCTGACCAAGCAGCACATCTCGCTGAGTCAAGGAATGATGGATACATATCGGAGTTGGTGAACATCCAAAGTCCCATCTTCTTGTGGTCATCTTCCTTGTTCTTGTATAGGTGCAGTTGCACCCACCAATATTCTTGACCTTCATCAATCACGGGAAATCCTTTGTAAACAGCTTCTCCTTGCATTCCCATGCTTAACATGAGGTTCTTCAAGGCTTTGGGAAACTCAGTCTCACACTTCAGGGTTATGATCATCACTGGGCTTTTAGTAGTTGACATCGAATCCATCAAGAAAGGACCAGTGGGGTCGGTCATCTAAATTTGAAAAGGAGAGTAGTGTAAAACAAATGAATGGGGTAAGTTCTTACAAGAAAATTTCAACTGAGAGTATATAGATTGATCTCATTTAGAAAACTGAATTGATTTTCTTTTTGAAGAGAGAGGAAAGAATCCTAGGGCTTTCTAGTCTATTCCAAACCTAGGGTCTCGATCCTACAGGCAACACTATGCTCTGATACCATTCTGTAACGCCCCGCCTTTTGCTAAAGGCAGAACTCCTGTGTATCTGTGCCATTCCCTGGATCAGTAGGTAGCACCACAGTACAAAATAAGTAATCATTGCGATAGCATCAATATTACTACGTAAATCCAGTTACATAGGTCTTCTACCTTATGAGTACACAGCATAAAGCATAGTTGCAGTGAGCTTCCATCTTCATCAAGTGCCACAGGCAGACGTGTTGGAATGTAAGCTCGAGATCCTACTCCTGGTTCCTTACTCGACAGTAAAACCTGCACGTTTGAATATGCAGCCCCAGAGGGGTCAGTACAATGATGTACTGGCAAATGACACATATTTGGTGGCATTTTTGTGGAAAGACTATACTATAATGACATTTGGCTGGTGGATCTCAAAGGCTGATTTGCATAAAGCCAATTTTATCCTATAATCCATTTTAATACTTTCTTTCAACAAATTTATTTTCAAGGGTCAAGACAACCCCCATACACTACATACTGGCCGGTATGTAGTTCTGGGCGCAACTCAACAAAGTTTGGAACCTCAGGCACCACCACCCCTCGGAGTGTATGGTCCTTAGTTCCTGCCTAGGGGTTTCTAGACAAAATTTTAATAATTCAGAATCGGTGATGAGATTATTCCGTACATTCCATGTCTAGAGACTCAATTGTCCATAACCGAGGACACGGCTAATCGATTAGATTTAGACACCTTGCAAGGGTTGTGCACTTTCACCTTACGATTCATTTTATGCCCATACATAAAATGAAACGAGACCTTTTAGAAGGAGAGGGCAACTAACTGGCAAGATCCGCTCCCAACCTATAATTCATCTACCACCATCTTCTCGCACATAGTTGCACTCCCACATTCTAATCAGTCAAGACAGAGCCCATAATGTCATAAGGCTGCACTGGAAGTACGCTAAGCATGGAAGACATAGCCATCTCTTTATTCCTGGGTGGCCATCCACAAGTGTACGCCCAGGCAGCAACTACACGTAGTGTAGCCCCAGGTCGCCACTCAACACCACCTCCATCAACATACCAATCCACCCAGGTGTTTCATTTTAGTTGAAGTTATTAACTTTTCACAAAACACTTTTCAAGTGATCTTAGCATGGCATCAAAGTTAACAAAGTATTTAGCATCCTATCATGTGGGGTTTGAGGGATAGCTACTCACTACTAGGATCTAAGCATTTGATAAAACAGTTGAGTAAAACACCTATCATGCATACTACAAGAGGTGAATTTACTAATGCATAAGTAAAATGGGTAGGGAACATGTGTGTCACTTGCCTTTTTGAAGATCACGACGTTTCGCTTCTCTCAACTAAGCTCGTAGCTCTTCGCACAAACTATAGCACAGAAATAGCATACCATAAACAATCCATACAACACAATCAAACAAACAAACAATTGAAAAGTGTTTGTTTAACAATTTAGATTTATTGTGACTTTATGATAGGAAAGATATGGCAAAGGGTCATGATTTGTGAGATATGAATTTGAGAGATTAGCATGGGGAAGATCAATATGATTTGAGAGAGAATTGGACTAGGCATAAAATAATTGATGAAGTTTTTATGCTTTATTAAAGCATAAGAGTTTTAGGAATAGCTCACGTGTAATAAATTACACAAGAGTCAATTTGTGCAACTGCAACACTATTGAGTAAATGTGACAACAATTACTCTTGAATAGCATCTATTGCACCTAGGAACTAGGCTAGGTTTTAAGAATGCTTGAACTACTCAAGTAGCACATTTGCAAGTTGAATAGTTCAATACATAGAGACAAGATTAAGTAGGCATTGGATTGGGATGGTCAAGTGATTGGAAAAAGATTGATATGGGAGGACATAGCACAAATGGTTCATTGGTCAACATGGTGTATAACACATACTATGGTATGGGTTATAGCAACACCACATTGACAAAATCTAGGTTTGAGATGAATTCATATTCTACTCAAGTAGCACAATTGCAATTTGAATATATATATATGAATTAGACAAAATATAATGAGTGAGATCTTTATGCTTTATCAAAGCATATTGGATCTTGGAATATCTCATGTGGATAAATCACATCAGAGACCAAATAGTGTAATAGTAATACTATTGAATAAGTGTGACAACAATTATTCTTAAATAGTATATATTACACTTAAGCTTAGGCTAGGGTTCAAGAAGCATTGAGTTACTCAATTAACTCATTTGTCAATTGAATAGTTCTACACATGAATTTAGGATCAAGTGGGCAGAGGATCGAGTATGGGTAGATAACGTGTGAGATTATGGTTTTAGGTTTCTATGGAGTACAAGGAGTATCGGTTAGGTACTATAATGTTGATTAGATCAACACCAAAGATGGTAAGAATAGAATCTACGATTGAGATGTATCACACTTTACTCAATTAACACAATTGTAATTTGAATATGTGTGAACTAGATAAGATAGGTCTAAGTGAATATGATCTTGATCAAGATGTTGTTTAGATAACATGGATAACTAGGTATGATCATAAGATTGGCTAGGGTAGAAGAAAATATTGATTGAAATAGAAATAGAATTAATCTATATAGGAATACTCAAATTCTCATATTAGAATTTGAATAATTGTGAAGTGGTTCAAGAAATTATGGGAGTGATGCTACTGGATAGCTTGCAGTAATACAAGGTCACTGCAATTGGTTTCACTCCAAAATAAGTTATAGAAATTGAATTATCACCAAAATAGTGATTTAGACAAATTTGAATGCACAAAGTGTGTGCATGTATCAAATTTGGATTTTCTTGATCCTATGATGTTCTACAAGATCAGAGGATTCCAAAGACTACAAATTTGTAATTTCTGGATTAACAGAACTAAAGATATGAATTAATCAAGCTAACAGAAGGTTTGATACCAATTTGAAAATAGTTTCAAATTGAACCCATAAAATATAAGATTTTATGGTACTGCTGGATTCTACAAGTCTCAAGGATTCCAACGAGGTATTATTTGCAATTTTTGGACTTACAGATCAAGAGTTATGATTTTTCAAAGTCTCAGCCCAAATCTGATTCAATTTCTATTTTAAAAAAATCTATTTGATTTAGAGGAGGCCACGTGGTCTATTCTGATTGGCTGGTACCTCTTCGGGCGGATCAGGTCTGGGAGCCGTCGGATCTAAAGTGGATTGGGTGGCTGGGATTGGTTCGTACCGATTCGGCTAAGTGATCTATTAGGATCACTAGATCTTGATCCAACGGACAGGATTAACGGAGGGGAGAAGCTCACCGGGGGTTAGGGTTCCGACCACCAGCGGCGTGCTTGCGGTACTGGAAGGTCGTCGGTGAGGGGATTCCGTGGTCCTGGAGATCTTCCGAGGGGTGGACGATGCGGAGAAAGCTCCGAAGTGGTCGAAAACTTGGCCGGCGGTTCCAGGCGAGGTCCCCCGGGGCGGCTGCACGTGGACGGAGGGCTCCGGTCAAGGGCGACTCGGAACTCGATCACTGGCGTCCTCTGCTGCAACCAAACAGATGGGGAAGGAGTTTAGGAAATGCGGGAACAGAGAGGAAGAGCATGGGTGAACAACGGAGTCCTGGGGCTCCTTGTACCCGACGCAATCGTCGTCGGTGGCTCGGCAGTTTGTGGTATTCCGGCGAGAAATCGCCGTCGATTTTGGGTCGGTTTTCGAGAGGAAAGAAGGGGAGCAGAGAGAGGGGCGCGGGGGCTTTATAGGAGGGGTCTTGATGGCCATTACTGCAAGAATTACCGGGGGAGTAATTCCGTCCGTTTCCAGGAGAGAGAGAGGGAGGAAATTCCGGGGAAGAAGGAGGATCCGACAAGGTGGTCCCGCCTGTCAGAAAAGAAAAAGAAAAAGAAAAGAAAAGGAAGGGGTACGCGGGGGGAAAAACAGGCTAGCTGGGCTGCTGCTCGGTTGGATTGGCCCCCGGGTCGGCCCAGTTGGGCTGATGGCTTTCTCTTTTTTTTTGTGCTGTTTCTTTTCTCTTTTCCGTTTTCTTATTTCCTTTCTAGATTTTGCATATAGAATCCAAATCAAGCCAAATCAATTTCTAAATTTTTGTAAAATTCACAGAAAGGTTTTAAACCAATTTGAAACATACTTTCTGAACCAAAACCAGATTTTCACAAAGGTTTTATAAACTTAACGAAATGGGTTTGCTTGCATAAAATAATAGAAATAGAGTTTGAAATCGATTCTTTGAAATAAGAGACAATACTTTATAAAATAATGTTTGAAAATATCTTTCAAACTTAGTTTTTAAAATATAATCTTCACTGAATAAAACACAGTTGTGATTCACTCCTTTGCAAGCAAGCTTGCATAGGTTTGAATAAAGAATGGAAAATAGCATTTTGACACTTGATCTTTCTCAAAGAAGTTCTTCAAGAAAAATAATAGAAAGTTTAGAATAGTTTTCAATAAAACTTTCAAATAGACTCAAAAGTTTTAAATCCCTGTGAAATTTCAATCTTCTCAAGCAAAACAAAAACAAAAAATTTCCCCCAAAATTTGATAAAATCTTGGGTCGTTACAGGATGATATCCCCGGGGGTGGATTATTAGTCATAGATGCAGTTGGATGGCGGTCTATGTATTTTGTTGTAATGCCCAGAGAAAATCTCATAGTGATCTTCTTGACATATCACGTTATCTTTATTCTATCAATTGCCCAACTGTAATTTGTTTACCCAGCATGTTATTTTATCTATGGAGAGACACCACTAGTGAACTGTGGACCACGGTCCTATTTTAATCATATTGCAATCACCTGTTTACTTTTCCCGCACTGTTTACTTTACTCGCACATTACCACTGTTTTCCACTCGATACACTCATAACCTTTGTTTCAAGCAAACCGGTGAGATTGACAACCTCATCGCAAGTTGGGAACAAAGTATTTGTTTGTGTGTGTGCAGGTTCCACAACACCTTCAGTCGTCATCGTCTCTCTTCTCCTGTTCGATAAACCTTGGTTTCTTAATTGAGGGAAAACTAGCCGCTACACTCATCATACCTTCCTCTTGGGGTTCCCAACGGGCTGGTCATTCACCACGCACAAGGACAGTTTGCTCCCACATCAACTTGTAGTACCAGCTATTTTTCTGGCGCCGTTGCCGGGGAAGAGAGAAGACTTCTGTGAGGGGAGTTCTTCGCACACACATTCTTTACTTTGTTATTTGTTTTGCTTTACTTTATTTATTTTACCTGCATTGCTTTTTATATCAAAAACCCAAAAAAATTAGAATCCTTGGTAGCTGTTTTTACTTGTTTACTTTCGTTTTTTGCTGAAATGGGTACTCCTGAAAACACCAAGTTGTGTGACTTTGCTAGCACGAACAATAGTGATTTTATCTGCACTCCTATTGCACCACCTGTTCCTGCTACCACCTTTTATGAGATCAAGCCTGCTTTATTGAACCTTGTTATGAAAGAGCAATTTTCTGGTGCTAGTACTGAAGATGCTGCAGCTCATCTCAACAATTTTGTTGAGCTATGTGAGATGCAGAAATATAAGGATGTTGATAGTGATATTATTAAGCTCAAGTTGTTTCCTTTTTCTTTGAGAGGAAAGGCTAAAAATTGGTTGCTGTCTTTGACTAAGAATAGTATTGATTCATGGGCTAAGTGTAAGGATGCTTTTATTGGTAGATACTATCCTCCTGCTAAGATTATAGCTTTGCGCAACAATATTATGAAGTTTACTCAGTTTGATAATGAACATGTTGCTCAAGCTTGGGAAAGAATGAAATCTATGGTAAAGAATTGCCCCACTCATGGACTGACTACTTGGATGATTATCCAAACTTTTTATGCAGGACTGAATTTTTCTTCAAGGAACCTACTTGATTCAGCTGCTGGAGGCACTTTTATGTCCCTTACCTTGGGCGCCGCATCAAAGCTACTCGACAACATGATGGTAAATTATTCTGAATGGCACACCGAGAGAGCTCCACAAGGTAAGAAGGTAAATTCTGTTGAGGAAACCTCTTCCTTGAATGATAAGATTGATACCATTATGGCTATGCTTGCTAATGATAGGACTCATGTTGATCCTAATAATGTTCCTTTGGCCTCTCTGGTTGCTCAAGAAGAGCAAGTTGATGTGAATTTCATTAGAAATAACAATTTTAATAACAATGCTTATAGGAACAATTTTCCTAGTAACAATTATAGGCCGTATCCTTCTACCAATGGTAATGGTTATGGTAACTCTTATGGTAATTCCTACAACAACACTAGGGCCGCGCCCTCCGAGCTTGAGGTAATGCTCAAGGACTTCATCGGTAAGCAAACTGCTTTTAATAAGTCTGTTGAGGAAAAGTTAGGCAAAATTGATATTCTTGCTTCTAAAGTTGATAGCCTTGCTCATGATGTTGAACTTCTGAAATTAAAAGTGTTTCCTAATGATGTGAATGTGAGCAATGTTGTTGCTGCCGCTAATGCTACCCAAGTTGGAATTGATGAAAATATTAGATTGTTAGCGGAATTGCATGCCAGGTGGGAAAGAGAAGATGAGATGGCTAGAGAGATGAAGGTATGTACCATTACTACCTCTAATGATGTTGCTCCTACTGATAGCAACCCTCTTACTTTGATTGGTGTAGAGAAAACTCCCACTCCTTGTGTTAAAAAGCCTAAAACTGCCAAAACTTTTTCTCAAAAGAGTGCTGAAATTTTTCGGAGTGTGGGAGACGATAGCTCTATTTCCTTTAATGATTTTGATGTTGATGGCTGCAATATATCTGAAGTTATTTTGTTCTTGCAAAAGCTTGCTTTGACTCCCAATGCTAGTTCTTTAAATATTGCTTTTACTAAGCATATTACCAATGCTCTCATAAAGATTAGGGATGAAAGGTTGAAGCAAAAAGCCTCTGTTCCCAAGAAGTTAGAAGATGGTTGGGAACCCATCATTGATATGCATGTTAATGGTTATGATTTCCATGCTTTATGTGATCTAGGTGCTAGTATTTCTATCATGCCTAGAAAGATTTATGACATGCTTGATTTACCACCGCTTGAAAAATGTTATTTTGATGTTCCTATTGCTGATGTTGCTAAGAAGAAACCATTGGGAAGGATTAATGATGTTCTTATTGTGGTTAACAATAACCTTGTTCCCGTTGATTTTCTTGTTATGGACGTTGAATGCCATGCTTCATGTCCTATTATTTTGGGAAGACCCTTTCTTCGAACTATAGGTGCTATCATTGATATGAGGGAAGGCACTATCAAGTATCAATTCCCGCTAAAGAAAGGTATGGATAACTTCCCTAGGAAAAGAAAAAAATTACTTTTTGACTCTATTCTTAGAGCAAATTATGAGCTTGATGCTTCATCTATTGATATTACTTGATTCACAATTTTCTGCGCCTAGCTCAAAGGCGTTAAAGAAAAGCACTCTTGGGAGATAACCCAATGTTTACTTTTCAGTACTTTTTATTTTATTTGAGTCTTGGAAGTCATTACTACTGTAATGACCGCTCCTTATCTTGTTTATTTCGTTTTTGTGCGAAGAGAAGCCTCTAATTTGAGTGAGGTAAAGATTTGGGGATGTTGCTGTCCTGAAACTGTTTTCGGTGCTGCACCGTAAAAATTCGTGAAAATTCTCTGTTTATCTTTTGGACCTGATATTTCTTGTGCATATGCCCCAGGTTATATCCAAACTTTTCTTAGTTTAACACTTTTTGATTTGAGCAACAGAAAATCCCTCAAAAATTCGTCCTTTGTCAGCTGTTCAGTTTTGACAGATTTCTGCCAATATTTGTTTTTGCCACTTTATCGCTTTCTTTTGAGTTCTTTTTGATCATGGAACTCTTGTGGAAGTTGCTACAGTAGTATATACTTTATATGTGGTGGTTTTGGGTTGAAACCTGAAGCTAAAGGAGGTTGAATATATTTTATGCTTACACTAATGTTGCTAATAGAATTGTGTTTAGTTTTGTATGAAGGAAGTTTTCAAGTGTAGGGATTGGAGAATGATGAGATGAGTTGAAGAATGGACAAAAGCTCAAGCTTGGGGATGCCCATGCATCACCCCAAGAAATATCCAAGAAGTACAAGCGTCAAAGCTTGGGGATGCCCCCGAGGCACCCCTTCTTCATCGGCAAAAATCAGGTCACCTTTCAAAACACTATATTTTTATTGCTTCATGCACTATGTGTTTTTCTTGGAGCGTCAGTTGTTTTAGTTTTCTTAGTTGGTTTTGTTTGTTTGTTTTCTGCAATAAATGGTTGGACCCCAACAAATTTCCTTTGGAGGAGATGTACTTGTTTTCATTTGCAAAGAACGCTCTAGTTTTCACTCTTATCGTTTATCGAGTGTTCTACTTTTTCTACTACTGCTTTTGGTTTTCGTTTTTGCCTTGATTTGCGTTCAGATCTTGTCATATCTTTTCATCAAGGTGTATTTTTGCCTCTGATCTTTATTGGTTTTCATCAAAAGAGGTGTTTATAAAAATTTCAAATGGTGTTGGAAAAGAGAAAAAAGCTTTGTGCAAAATAGTGGTACAAGAAGGAGCTTGTGTAGACTGCGGCTTAGGCTTTTTCATGTCATGCTTGATGTCTTTTTGATAGTATGCTTAGTGGTTTTGCTGTAGCATGATTTGTCTCAAATAACTGAGATTGCTTAATGAGCCTTTGAAAAAATCATGCGTTGTTTTTATTGTATGGAAGCATTATTTTGGTTTTCTCCTTGATGCTTTATTTGGGTTGACTTGGCGCATGCTCACACATGTTAGACTCTTACAAAGTCACCATTAGCCTTCATGATCATTTAGTTTTTGACTTTTGATGCCATCGTATGCTTCTTTTAATGTCGCTTTGTCGCTTTGCATGATTATGGCCATTATTGCTCTCTTAGTTGGTCGCTCCCAGTCTTTTGCTAGCCCTCGCCTTGTACTGAGTACGAGCTCTACTCGTGCATCCAACTCCTAAAGCCAAAGTTTTCCAAAGTGTCCACCATACATACCTACTAGCAATTTGCTATTCCAAGTAAATTTGACTTGCTTTTATTTTCTCTTCAAATTAAACTCTTACCAGTGTTATGCGAAATTCGGTTAGTAAAGCTCTCACGAACCGGAAGGCACACTTTACTTTTTCCTGTTCTTAAAAATTTGACATTGTGGTCTTTTATGTTGAGTTGTTATGCTTGCAAGTTGTAAGTTGGATTCTAGCCCAGCCATGCTGTCATGGGGCAAGCTTTCAACATTGCACTTCTTATTTGAGTTGATATCGTGATCTTTTGTTTATGGATGCCCGCGGTGTGAAATGAATTGGGAATCTTGTGAGGATCATGGAGTTTTTATATGTGTTAGGGAAACGCCGGGCCGCCAATCTAAGCCATGCATAATTCATGGTGGAAATTTGCAGCATACCCATGGTGAACATTCGACGACGCATCTCATAATAAAAAGCTAAACAATATAGCAAATAAAAGAGATGTCGAGGTGTTTATTGTCTGCTTGTCCTGTCATTTTGGTGTGGGCTAGTTCCATGTCATCGGGCACGGAGGTACCCCATTGGCGGTTCTCAATGATATGCATACACTTACAATGACAAGAGCCTTGCTTGGGACTCTAAGTAACTAGCATGGTTTGGGTACTCGTATTCACGGGACACGAGGTTTTCAACTTATGATTTGTCAAGCATATGCATCATAATTGTTCTCGCATTAACTTTAACCATTCAAGATGCTTATGATGTGGGCAATGAGAGCTCAAAGCCGGTAAGTAACATAATTTTTGAAGGTTATAAAACTTGCAATTACTGCTTCCCTCTGCGAAGGGCCTTTCTTTTACTTTTATGTTGAGTCACCACCTTCTTTCTTTATGCACCATTAAGAGAGCATAGTTGTCATTCTTAGTGTGATATGCATTGTCCCAAAGTTCATTGATTGATTCATATTGTTGGTTTCACTTGTTCTTAAATTATTTGTATCTAGTCGCCCTCTTAAACTTGAAGGTGTCCTATGCATTTATGTTTTGCTCTCTTTGAAGGACAAGCTGAAAACCATTTGTATGTTTTCCTTATGATTTGAACACATGTTTGACTTTCATTATTTCATTATCATGATCTTTTGTTTGTGTTCATTTGCATGTTTACAACATGGTTGCTAAGTTCTTATTGTCATGATTATATCTTTCATGCCCATGTTTTAAGTTCTATTGATCCCAGCTCACCAATGCTTGCATATATGATCAAGATTGTGTAGGTGCATGTCACCTCAAAAATTATTCTTTGTTATCACTTACCTACTCGAGGACGAGCAGGAGTTAAGCTTGGGGATGCTTGATACGTCTCAAACGTATCTATAATTTTTGATGCTCCATGCTTGTTCTTACACCATTTGCCTATTGTTTCGTTACACTTAGTGGCATTTTTTATGCATTTTCCGGAACTAACCTATTAACGAAGTGCCACAGTGCCAGTTTCCTGTTTTCTGCTGTTTTTGTGTTTCAGAAGTGATACACAGGAACTATTCTCGGAATTGGACGAAACAAGTTCCTGAAGTCTTATTTTACCCGGAAGCTTCCAGAGATCCGAAGAAGTTTCAGAGGGGGGCCACCAGGGCTCCACACAAGGGGGCGGCGCGGCCTGGCCCCTGGCCGCGCCACCCCTGTGTGAGAGCCCCTGGCTCCACCTCTGACGACGCCCCTTCGCCTATAAAGACCCCCCGACGAGAAAAACCTAAGGCCCCGATCAGTTTTCCAGAATACATCGCGATCCGCCGCCGCCGTCGACCCGAAGATCGGGAGGGTCCAGAAGCTCTTCCCGGCACCCTGCCGGAGAGGGGAATCGCCACCGGAGGTCTTCTTCATCGCCATGCTTGCCTCCGGAGCGATGAGTGAGTAGTCTACCTTGGACTATGGGTCCATAGCAGTAGCTAGATGGTTGTCTTCTCCACCATGTGCTTCATGTTTAGATCTCATGAGCTGCCCTACATGATTGAGATCACCGTTATGTAATTCTATGATGTTGGTTTGTTGGGATCCGATGAATATTGGTGTTTATGATTAAGTTGCTGTACTGAATTATATCTTTTGTTATCTCTATGTTGTTTATGATCTTGCATGCTCTCCGTTGTTAGTAGCTATCTTGGCCGAGTAGTTGCTAGTGACTCCAAGAGGGGGTATTTATGCTCGATAGTGGGTTCATGTCTCTATTTCACCTGGGGGAGTGACAGAAACCTCTAAGGTGGTAGATGTGCTGTTGCTACTAGGGAGAAAACAACATTCATATGCTCAAGGGCATATGCTTTGTTTACATTACACACTTTGCTTAATGCAATTATCTGTTGTTCGCAACTTAATACTTCTAGGGTGTTCGGATGATATCCCCGGGGGTGGATTATTAGTCATAGATGCAGTTGGATGGCGGTCTATGTATTTTGTTGTAATGCCCAGAGTAAATCTCATAGTGATCTTCTTGACATATCACGTTATCTTTATTCTATCAATTTCCCAACTGTAATTTGTTTACCCAGCATGTTATTTTATCTATGGAGAGACACCACTAGTGAACTGTGGACCCCGGTCCTATTTTAATCATATTGCAATCACCTGTTTACTTTTCCCGCACTGTTTACTTTACTCGCACATTACTACTGTTTTCCACTCGATACACTCATAACCTTTGTTTCAAGCAAACCGGTGAGATTGACAACCTCATCGCAAGTTGGGAACAAAGTATTTGTTTGTGTGTGTGCAGGTTCCACAACACCTTCAGTCGTCATCGTCTCTCTTCTCCTGTTCGATAAACCTTGGTTTCTTAATTGAGGGAAAACTAGCCGCTACACTCATCATACCTTCCTCTTGGGGTTCCCAACGGGCTGGTCATTCACCACGCACAGGACAGTTTGCTCCCACATCAACTTGTAGTAGCACCCCCATCCCGCCCCAACCCGCAAAATAACCGCCGGTTTGCGGGTTCGGGGCAAAATTGTGTGCAGATCAGATCCTCCATCCGATGTCGGCCCGCAAAAAAATATGGGGGCACCGCCATTGATGACCCACAAGTATAGGGGGTGTATCGTAGTACTTTTGATAAATAAGAGTGTCGAACCCAACGAGGAGCAGAAGGTGTTGACAAGTGGTTTTGATCAAGGATTTACTGTAAATACTAGCAAACGGGTTTTCAGGGGTATTTGGTAATGCAAGTAAATAAAGTGCGAATAAATAAAAGACAATAGTAACAATTGGAGCGAGTGGCCCAATCCTTTCTAGAGTAAAGGACAAGCTGGTTGTGTAACTTATGATGACCAAACGTTCTCTAGGACACACGGGAGTTTCTGTCAAGTGCTTTCGCTTCATACCGCTAAATAATCTTTACTGGTTTGATAAGTGTTATGGGGGTGAACCTGTGCTAGCACACTACCCTTACTAAGATTAATACACACTTGTGATTATACCCCTTGCAAGCATCCGCAACTACAAGAAAATAATTAAGATAAATCTAACCACAGCCTTAAACTCTAAGATCCTACGCTTCCTGGTGCAATGGTTTCCCAACGGAGGTTTAGGTTTCTGTCACTCCAGCAATCCCACAATTAGTATCCAAATACACAATGCATTTCACTAGGCCCATAAATGGTGAAGTATCATGTAGTCGACGTTCACATGACACCACTAGTGAAATAGCACCACAACAAATAAATATCAAACCATTAAATATTACTCAACATAATTCCACTACTAACATCTTGACTTCTTCCATGTCCTCAAGAAATAAACGAACTACTCACAAGACATCATATGGATCATGATCAGAGGTGAAATAATGGTAAATAACAATCTGAACATAAACCTTAATTCAACGGTTCCACTCAATAGCATCAACCACAAGAGTAATTAACATCGGGAAAGTTTCCCCTAAGAATTTGACAAGATTCAACCCAAGATGTTACAGCGGGATGGCGTGGTGATGGTGGAATGAAGGTGCTGGTGATGAGGATGATGGTGATGATGATCCCGATGAAGTCCAGCGCAATGATGATGACGATGGCGATGATCCCTCCTCTCCGGGAAGGAATTTCCCCGGCAGATTCCTGCCTGCCGGGGAGCTTTTCTCTCTCTGGTGTTTTCCATCCCGCAGAGGCGGTGGTGTCTATCTCTGAGCCCCCCTTTACTTAGGTTTTCGGGGACGACGATATATGCGAAGGGGCGATGGCAGTAGTGGGCTAGGGTGGCCTCACCATAGGCCGGCGTGGCCAGGGGTGGGCCCGCGCCCCCTGTGGGTGAGCCCACCCTGTGGCTCCTCTCGCCTCCTCCTTCTGGCTTCTTTAGTCTTCTAGCGAAATATAATTTTCTGGTATTTTTCTGGAATTTCCTGATCTTCTGAAACATGGTGTCTTGACGGTCCCTTTTCCAGCAGAATCCTGACTCCGGCAGCAAATCCTCCAATGATCATCAAACATGTAAAACCAGAGGAAACAACATAAGTATCATCTCTAAATGTGAAAATATATCAATGAATAACAGTAAATTATGATACAAAATAGTGATGCAAAATGGACGTATCAACCCCCCCAAGCTTAGACCTTGCTTGTCCCCAAGCGAAAACTGAACTCAGTAAACGTGACCATAGGTTTATGGAGTGAAGTGTCGATAAACAAAATATGGACAAGAAGCATGACATTCACCAAGGCACAAATTATAATAGACAACAACTTCCCTTCATATAATATAGACTTGCAATAAGTAAAAGGGAATCACAAATAAAGATGCACAAGGTAAATTATAATTGGTGATGGCAAACCTTAGTTCTTGGTCAGAGAACAATGAACAAACTATACTTACTTTTGAATGGAGCCTTTTATAACAGAGCTAACATAGCAAAAACCATATGCTCAACGAAACAACTCTTTGCAATCATAGAAAGCTTTCAAAGATGTATTCCTTCAGATAAAAGCATTATACTAAACAAAGGAAGATAGTAAACATGATTGAACAGATCAACATATGGATGAGTGAAACATAACAACTCAAATGCATGCTTGAGATAGAAGGGAATAGGTTAACTCAACATAAAAGTAAAAGACAGGCCCTTCACAGAGGGAAGCAGGGATTAAACATGTGCTAGAGCTTTTCATTTGTAAAACAGAGATAAAAGTTATTTTGAGAGGTGGTTGCTTTCGTCAATGACTAGCAACGGAGTTCTTGATATCTTTCATACTAAACAAGTGAGAGGGGTTCCAAGATGTTGATTAATTGGCACAATTGTGCTCTTTTATAGCTTGGCACTCCTCCCCACCTTTTCCTTTCTCAAACCATGGCTAACCGATTCTATCGGGTGCCCACCAACTTTCACATACCATGGAGGAGTGCCTTTTTTTTAAATTACAATGGTCTTACCAGCTCCCTTGCAAAATTTATGACAAGCAGATGAAGCTGCCTAGTCGAGGGGTACTCAATTTAGTATGGAAGATAACAAACCCAACTACTACGTCCTCATGAGCTAAAAATAGTGGCACAAAATGAGAAGTATTTGAAGGTTTTTGAAAGGTAGCACATGAAAATTTACTTGGAATGGCTTGAAATACCATGCATAGGAATTTATAGTGGACTCTTTGGAAGTAACTTGGTTTTTGGGAATTGGATGCATGAGAAGTATTCCCTCTCAGTACAGGTTTTTGGCTAGCAAGGCTGGGTAGCAAGCATAAGAGTTGCATGAAACAAACAAACATACATATAATAGGAAAAATCATGCAAACTTCCTTGAAAGTACAATGATTTTAACTTGAGAATACTATTTCTTATGAGCCAAACATGAAGGAAAGCTGAAATGATGTAACCACTAGCACTTCTTTCTTTTTCTACTCAAACCTCAAGGTAATGTTGCTACTGACCAAGCTAAGTTTGCCAAAACCAACTAAATTTACTCATGCTCCGAAAGTGATACCAATACTAATCAACAAGACTAATCATATAAGAAAAATTGCAAACTAAAATAAAGTGTGCGGAAAGTAAACGATAAAACTTCTCATTAATATTTCATTATCGCAACTCACACCAAGGGATACATAGATAACCAACTAAGGAGGATACTTCCACACTGCAAACTATTCTATAAGATAACTTCTCTATTCATGATATGACTCTACTTGAAAAGTAAATGAGTAAAAGATAATAATGTGATACCGCGGCACTCCCCCAAGCTTGGAACAAACCAAGGGGATGCCTATACCAATGACGAATTACTCCTTTGGCGGTGATGGGTCTTTATCATCATCAGACTTCCAAGGCAGAGGTTCCCTGTCAAGGAAAGATGTCTTGGTCTCCAATATCCTGAAACTTGCAGCAGCACTCATTTGTTTAAACTTAGCTTCATACTCACAGTTTTGGTTCTGCAAGTCATAGAGTTGTGCTTGTAATTTGTTGGTGGTCACATGGAGTGACAAGATGTCATCCCAGAGCTCTGCAGTCTCTTTCTTGTGCTTGGCGGCGAGCTCTTGATTTATCCTATAGATGATGTCCACCTCGCGTTCCGCCATCTTCTTATATTTAAAAACTTCTTGTTCCAGCGCTTCCATCCTGACTTCGGGACTCCCTTCTCCTGTAGGGCCCTGGACATCTTCTATCTTCAACTCCCCATCCTTGAGTGACAACTCCTTTGGAGGCATCTTCAGCTCCCTCATGTACGGATTAATGATGTCCGCAAGAGAGTTCTCCTCGGATGAACCGGATGAAGACAATGTAACACTAAAGCTGAGAACAATCCCCTGACAGAAACAGATCGAAACAAAAACACGACGAGAAAACGATATACAAACCTCGGGAAATCCAGGGGGTTATATAGGCAAAAAATAAACATCGAAACGAAATCACAGGAGGAAACCGGGACGGAAACAAGCTCCGGGGTGGTCTCACCACAGGGCGGTGCGGCCTAGGGTGGGCCCGCACCCCTGGTGGTGAGGAGCCTTCGGACTCCGTTTCCTTCCCGTTTTCGTCTCGTGATTTTTCATATTTAATAAAAACAACAAAAATATTAATGGAAAAGTTTAACGCGAACCTTTTCTGACTAGAACTATTACCTATTCGAAAACGAACTCTGTAGGTTCCTACATATTGTCCTGGATGAATTCTTCCGAAGTCACCATTTGAATAACATCAACATCTTTATTATAAGAATCTCCAGCAATATAATGTTTGAGTCTTTGTCCATTCACCACTTGTGTAGTGTTATCTTTTAATGAAGCAATCTTTATAGCACCTGAGCGGTACACCTCTTCAATAAAAAAGGGTCCTTCCCATTTTGAGAGTAATTTTCCTGCAGAAAATCTGAGACGAGACCTATACAATAGAACTTTCTCACCAATATGAAACTCTCTCTTAAGAATTCTCTTATCATGCCATTGTTTGACTTTCTCTTTGAAAAGTCTGGCATTCTCGTAAGCTTCGTTTCTCCACTCATCTAAGGAACTCAAATCAAGCAACCTTTTCTTACTGGCGAGTTTAAAATCCCTATTAAGCTCTTTCACTGCCCAAAAAGCTTTGTGTTCTAATTCTAAGGGCAAGTGACACGCTTTTCCGTAAACCATCTTGTAAGGAGACATGCCCATGGGGTTCTTATAAGCAGTTCTATAAGCCCATAAAGCATCGTTTAACTTGCTAGCCCAATTTTTCCTAGATCTATTAACGGTCTTCTGCAAGATAGACTTGATCTCTCTATTTGAAAGCTCTACCTGGCCACTAGTTTGGGCATGATAAGCAGAAGCAATTCTATAATTAACGTCATATCTAGCAAGAGTTTTTCTAAAACCGCCATGAATAAAATGAGAACCTCCGTCAGTCATAAGATATCTAGGTACACCAAACCTAGGAAAAATAACATCCTTAAGAATTTTTAACGAGGTCTCACCATCGGCACTCTTTGTAGGTATGGCTTCTACCCACTTGGTAACATAATCAACAATAACAAGTATATGAGTATAACTTTCCGAAGGAGGAAAAGGACCCATAAAGTCAAGGGATTTCTATTTTCATGCCATCGGGTCCTTAGTTGTGCTCAGTTTTCCCCAGCCGCTTAGTTTTTCCTCAGTTTTACCCAAGCCCTTGTCTGAAACTCTCACAAGGAGCTCGGACGGGAGGAATCCCGTTAAGTTGACCGTTGGTTGGTGCTGGCAAGTGGGGCCGCTGTTTGTGCCCCGCAGTGGACATGCCTCCACTTATCCAGATCATCGTGGGACCCGCAACTTGTCCACGTTAGCGTGCCGGACCCACAGCTTACCCAGGTGCCCGTTGCAAAATGGGAGCCCGAGCCAGCCCCGCGCCCGTGCCCGTGCCCGTGCCCGTGCCCGTGCCATTGCTTCCCCCTTCTTTTCCCGCGCCCCATTGTTCTTCTTCTCCGGCAGCGGCAGCCCTTCCCCGGCAGGCGGGTGATGTCTAGTTTCTCTTCGACCTCCCGTTCTTCATGGCCGCAGTATGGACCCGTGCCTTTGACAAGATACCCTGACTGCCCACGCCAAGAGCCTCTGAAGCGGTCGATCTGTAAGACGAACGACAACGGCAACCGTGGATGTGAGTTCCTTGCATGCGAGAGCTTGCCATATAGAGAGGGGGATAAGGTTAGATCTCGCTCCAATTGCTCTGTTTTCTCTCGATTTTCTTGTTATTCCCTCGAATTTGGGATTTAGGGTTCACGTTGTTGTTTTCAGATCCTGAAGAAATGCAGGTATTTCGAGTGGATCGATGTGTACGTTCAAAGGCTTAAATTGCAGAAATCAATTGGCGGTATTGGGGAGCACAATTTGGGTGGGGGGGGTACTTGCTGTAGAGAATACGGTGGAGAGAGGGGCCGTCCCGATTATGCCTAATGCTCCCGATGCAAAACTGGTGGAAGTGAAGGGAGAACTGAAGAAAATGAACAAGCAGTTAAAACAGCTGATCGAGTTGAAGAAGCAAGCTAATCTGATGGCTGGTTGTTTTTTTTTGTTGTATAATTGCGATCGGATTCTTATCATTGCTCGTCAAGCGCTAGAAGTTGTTACAAGGGATCCCTTGTTACAAATCCATTATTCAGTTACATGTACTTGTAGTTGTTTTCAAAGTTAGTGTGTGCATTCACCGAAATTACCAAAAAAAAATAAGTGTTTGGGAATATAGGAATGCTAAAGATAGTTGATAATTGTTAGAGGGGTGACAAATAATGCATTCACCGAAATCCCACAAATATGTATGTCTCATGTTTATACCAAAATTATACCACTTTTGTGACGTTTCAAATAACCAAAACTATATCCCAAACTATATTCCCTAAAAGAAAAGGAATGCTAAAGAAAGTTGATAATTGTTAGAGGGGTGATAAATAATCCATTCACCAAAATCCCACAAATATGCCAAATATGTATGTCTCATGTTTCTACCAAAATTATACCATTTTTGGGCCGTTTCAAATTGCCAAAACTATATTCTCTAAAAGAAAAGGAATGCTAAAGATAGTTGATAATTGTTAGAGGGATGATAAATAATTCATTCACCGAAATGCCCCAAATATGCCAAACATGTATGTCTCATGTTTCTACCAAAATTATACCACTTTTGGGCCGTTTCAAATTACCAAAACTAAATTCCCTAAAAGAAAAGGAATGCTAAAGATAGTTGATAATTGTTAGAGGGATGATAAATAATTCATTCACCGAAATGCCCCAAATATGCCAAACATGTATGTCTCATGTTTCTACCAAAATTATACCACTTTTGGGCCGTTTCAAATTACCAAAACTAAATTCCCTAAAAGAAAAGGAATGCTAAAGATAGTTGATAATTGTTAGAGGGGTGATAAATATGTATGTCTCTTGTTTACCACTTTTTAGTTTAACATTTTTAAATCATGGAAAATAATACATAAATAGAGGGAATATAGTTACGTAGCAAAATAATCCATAAATGCACACGGATCGACTCCACCAACCGTTGATCCACCGACAGAGAGAGAGGGGTGGCCACGAAGAGAGAGAGAGAGAGAGAGAGAGAGAGAGAGAGAGAGGGGTGGCCACGAAGAGACGGATAGGGGTATACTGCCCGTTAGATCAGTGGATCAACGGTTGGTGGAGTCGATCCGTGTGACAACTGCTCAACCAATCAGGATAAGTTTGGGTTTCTGTGAGCATTTGTGACAGTACTTGAGGGCAAAACTGAGTAGTACTAAGAAACCAAGGGCACGTAAATAGTAAATAGACTAAGGGATTCAAACAAAATAATTACAAAATGAAAAATGCGTGTTTTGTACAATATAATTCATATTAGGCTACATCAAATTATTTGCAATTCAAATATACATGAGTGTGACAATTATGGCCTCATTTAGACAAACTATGTTTTGGGGAAGATGTTTTGCAAAGGGGTTTGAGTGGAAAACCATGCATCTTCATAGCTACTAGTGATTATGAGAAGTGGTAATTTGTGGTAAAACATGATTTATCTATGTTTGTTAAGGTGGCAGGTTGCGTAGGAAGATTCCATGAGTAGGTGCCACTATGTTTTTATTTTTTGGATTTTTTTGCGCATGAAATGACTCAATTAGCTATGTTATTCTCATTTGTTGACTCTCTGTTGACCAGCTACTTGAGGGTAGAACTGAGTATATTGCACTTGCCAGTCTAAGTACTCGAGGGGAAAACTGAGTACATATAAAATTTCTGAATAAGGCCCGAGGGTAGAACTGAGTACACCAAACGTCAAAGGGTTAGCCTCGTGTCGCGGTGCACGTTGCAGCCGTGCATAGCGGACGCGTGTTGTGGTACACCAAACGCCACCTTCGTCTTTATAGAGCCCCTCTCTCTCTCTCTCGACGCTTGCCCACTATCTCATTCTCACTGCAACCGCCTCTCCTGTCCCATCATCTTCTCCACTTTGCGTCGAAAAACCCCCTAAGAAAAAACCCCAGCGATGGAGAAGCATGAGATGCCCATTTCCGACGTAGCCGCTGGCGCATCGGCCGCCGGCGCATCGGCCGCCGGCGCATCGGCCGCCGCCCCCGTCCAGGCCCCCGTCGCTGCTTCCGACGTAGGCGACGGCGCAGCAGCCGCCGGCGCAATGGCCGCCGCCCCCGTCCAGGCCCCCGTCCAGGCACCCGTCCGGGCCCCCGTCGATTGGGACCTGTATGAAGACCCGTACGAACCAGTGCCGTACGTCGTGCCGGCGAACCCCTACGACACCAGCATCGTCGACGACTACCCGGAGGTAACCCTTTGTTCCCTTGTTCTTATGCCATTTCAATCCTTTTGTGTTAGATCTAGCGTTATTAGTGTTCGTCTGTTCCTAGTTCAATCCTTTTATGATAGATCTAGCGTTATTAGGGTTAGTCTGTTCCTAGCTCAATCCTTTTATGATAGATCTAGCATTATTATGATAGATCTGACGTTATTAGTGTTTGTGATTTGCTTTTGTTTAAGATTCGGTTAACTTATGTGAGTAATCAATCCCATCCCGTTAATTTGTGCCGATGATGATGAATATTTGGGCACAAATTGATTCAGGGTTTGGTCTATGAACAATTGGTGTGTACAAATTTGTTGTGCATGATCTTTGGTTCACTGACCCAAATCCTGGATATAAGTGTGTCCAATGTAACTGAGGCTTCTTTTTTTCGTGCCCATATTATCATGCATGATCTTTTGTTCACTCTCTGTTCCATCATCGCTGCAATTGACTCCGTGTTTTTCGATCTTTGGTGCTACGTGACAGGTGCAGAGCAGCGACGTCGACAGCGACGACAAGTCCTTCCACACCAAGACTCGTCACGTCCTCAGGAGGCTGCAGTCCGGCCATTACGATCGCCACTTTGCTCGAGGCGTTTACAGGTGCCCCTTCTGCAACAGGAGGCTCCGCGCCACCGGCTTCAACTGCCTGGTGAACCATGCCGAATCCCTTGGCAGTGCCCCTGGCGACGCTAGAGTTGGAACGACCGTGAACGTGCATGCGTTCATGGCCAAACACAAAGCACTTGGGATTCACCTGCGCAGCCTCCAAGCTTAATCTCATGTAAAATGTAGCTTATGTTGGATCTAGGGATCGGTAGTACTGTTGGATCTGTCCTGAATATATATGCTATGTTGGCTACTGTATGCAGCTTATCCTATATTTTCTCGATTTATTATGCTGCTATGAATTTATCCTCTACTAGCTTCTAGATTTGCTAATAGATTTGTTAACATATTGGGCAAAAAACGAGGGCCAAAAGGCAACAATCATTAAAGAAAGACAGAAATAGAAGCTTCTCTAGATTTGATACTAATTTGGTGAAAAGAGAGAGAACTGTTACAGAGAGAGAGGGGAAAAAGGCGCTCTGAAAAATGCCAATTTAGGCCGATAGAGACAAAACCGAGCTCTCACGTACAACCAAACGCGGTCTCGTCCTGTCCCACGCGGTCCCGTTCTACCAGCCCCACGCGACGCGGCCCCACACGACGCGGCCCCACACGTCAGCACGGAACGGTCAACTAAACGGCAACCCTCCCGTCCGACCGTCTGCGAGGGGTTTCAAACTAGAGCGAGGGGAAAACTGAGGAAAAGTTAAGCGGCTGGGGAAAACTGAGTACAACTAACGACCTAGGGGCACGAAAATAGAAATCCCTAAAGTCAAATCCCCAACAATCAAATGGTTCAATAACAAGAGTATAATTTATAGGCATTTCATTACGTCTAAAAATATTACCAACTCTTTGACATTCATCACAAGATAAAACAAACTTCCTAGCATCTTTAAAAAGGGTTGGCCAATAAAAACCTCATTGTAGAACCTTTTGCGCAGTTCTATCTCCAGCATGATGTCCTCTATAAGCACTACCATGGCATTTTCTCAATATCTCCTTTTGTTCATATTCTGGAACACATCTTTGCATAATACCATCAACTCCTTCTTTATATAAATGTGGGTCATCCATAAAGTAATGCCTCAAGTCATAAAAGAATTTTCTTCTTTGCTGAGCTATAAAGGTTGGAGGCAAATACTTGGAAACAATAAAGTTAGCATAATCAGCATACCAAGGAAGGTCTCGCGAAGTTACATTTATTGAAGCCAACTGTTTATTTGGAAAACTATCATTAACAGGAATAGGATCAAAAGAAACATTTTCCAATCTAGACAAATTGTCAGCAACAGGATTTTCAGCACCTTTTCTATCTACAACATGCAAATCAAACTCTCGTAAAAGCAACACCTATCTAATAAGCCTAGGCTTAGCATCCTTCTTCGACATAAGATATCTAATAGCAGCGTGATCAGTATGAATAGTAACTTTAGAATCAACAATATAAGGTCTAAACTTATCACATGCAAAAACAACAGCAAGAAACTCCTTCTCAGTAGTAGCATAATTCTTCTGAACAGCATCAAGAGTCTTACTAGCATAATGAATAACATTTAACTTCTTATCTACGCGATGTCCAAGAACAGCACCCACAGCAAAGTCACTAGCATCACACATAATTTCAAAGGGTAAATTCCAATCAGGCGGTTGAACAATAGGAGCAGTAGTTAAAGCCTTCTTAAGAGTTTCAAAAGCTTCCTTACAATCATCATCAAAAACAAATGGTACATCTTTTTGAAGAAGATTAGTAAGAGGCTTCGAAATCTTAGAGAAATCTTTAATAAACCTCCTATAGAAACCAGTATGACCAAGAATACTACGAATACCTTTAACATCTATGGGACAGGGCATTTTCTCGATTGCTTCGACCTTTGCTCTGTCAACTTCAATACCTCTTTCAGAAATTTTATGTCCAAGAACAATTACTTCATTCACCATAAAGTGGCATTTCTCCCAATTTAGAACAAGATTAGTTTCTTCACACCTCTGCAAAACTTTATCAAGGTTGTGCAAATAATTATCAAAAGAAGTTCCATAGACGAAAAAATCGTCCATGAAAACCTCCACAATTTCTTCACAAAAACCATGAAGACGATGATTCCCGCCACATCCAACTCCTCTTCGGAGGAAAAGATGGCGTGGTAGACTGCTTCTCTTCCTAGCCTCCACGGCAGGCCGAGAGAAACAACTCCACACCCACCTTGCCGCAGCGCCTCACCACCTCGCCACCACGGCCAGCCAGGTGAGGAACCACCATGAAGAGCTTGCAAAACACAGAGGAGCCAGCGACCACCTTATTTGGAGGAGCGGTGATCCTTTTCTCCACACTGAGCTCCAGCCAGAGGAGCAACAGCACCGAGAAGAAGAGAACCAGAGCCGAGATCTGGCCGCACAGACCTGGCCGTCCACTCCTGCTACTGGGCACGAAGGCCCCTACAAGACTACAACCACTACTACTACACCTAGATCTAATACCTACATGCCGGCGATGACTCCCCATCCCACTCCGGCCGGCAGAGCCACCGGAGGAGAGGGGGAGAAGCCCCGAAAGGCACGGGAAGACTCTCAAGGCAGAGGAGGAGAGAGAAAGCGAGGGGGAAAGTTGGAGTGCACTGCTCTTCTCCACATACGCATATCCAGAAACAGTGCAATGAAATATCTGCATCAATTCTACGGTGGCTCGCCGCCGAGATAGACTCGTCCTTGCCCACGACTATGATTCCACGAAGTCGACACACTGCGTAGGACTACACGGCAAACTACATCTTTGTCGAGTCGACTGATTTCATGAACATCAAGAACTGCACCGCATCAAACCGGACTACATCGACCCGAACATCAATATCAAGCTGTACGACTGCATTAAGCTTCGTCAAGATCTTCGTCGAGTCCTACATCGCCAACAAAATTCATCACCAAGGTCTACATCCACGTGGTCTTCCACCGCTGCCGATAAAACCCGCCGCCGCCGCAGAACCGCTGCCGCCTAAAAACCCGCCGCCGCAGAACCGCTGCCGCCACCGCCTAAAACCTCGCCGCCACCTAAAACACCTGCCGTTGCCGCCTAAAACCCCGCCGCCGCCGCAGTAACCATGCTGTCGCCGCCCTAAAACCCGCCGCCGCTGCAGATCCGCTGCCGCCGCCAAAAACGCGCAATTTTTTGCGCCTCCGGCTCTACGGCTACAACGACCACGACAACCTCGACCATGGCTACATCATGATCGGCTACCTCGACATCGACATCAAGAATACCGTCTATAACAACTCAAGAACTCCAGTCAACAACGTCCGCGTCGTCATTTGCGTCAACACCACTCCCGCTGTGACTGTGGGAGGGAAGAGAGGAGAGACACGGAAGGCACCAGAGGTGCCAACCCATCAGAGACGCAGTTGATGATGACAAGGAGAAGAAGACGATGAAAACGCATGACTTCAAATCTAGTCGCAATCGTCCACTTCACTCCCGCTACGACTGAGGGGAATGTTAGAATACATACTAGAATAGGATACGATAGACCTTCTTGTGTATCAAGTTATTAGGCTTCTTGGCCCCTAAGTCTTGTACCTTCTATAATATACCCCCACCCGGGTCAGATCAATATAACACACAATTTTAGGGATACACAACTTTTCACAATTCAAACATTTATTTGTATTATAAACCATTAGTTATTTTTAAATTTCTTGGATTTGTACTATTCTTGTAAACTATATTTATTTATGTGTGATGTAATTTGTGAACAATTGTTTAGTATTTCATCATTCTAATGAATTTATATGTATTTTACTTGCGGATACGGTTCGTTGTTTGCGAGCGAAACCGCTCTCGCGGATGTGGTTTCGAAAATAGGGGATCTGCTAGAGGTTCTCCTAACCAAACGAGTAACTCTGCGTAGGTAGGTCGTACAGTCAAAAAGCGGCTATCCTAAGTAAGGTAAGGTGAGCTAATGATCCAAACACGTCCTAGTTCACTCGGTCACTCTTTCGTGGAGCTGCTTTTTTTTCAAAGAGAGACAGAGATGGTGGAGCTGCTTTGGTTGCAGACTTCCAGGCTTCCAGCCACCATTAGTCTGTAGTCGAGCACCACAGTTCTAGCTCCTCCCGCTAGTTCCAAGTAAGGCCCAGTTGCCAGCCCAGCCGATTAGACCAGAGCCTCTAGCCGGCCCAAGCTTCTTTCTCTCTTCCCGTTTCCCTTTCTTCTCCAAACGGTGGACAATGTACGGACGAATAGAGTCGCTGAATGCCTGAAATGAAGGCAGTTCGACTGTCGCATAAATTTGTAAACATTTTTTTGGGGGTAAAAGACAAGGTAGAGCGGCCGCTCTAATAAAGCGTACCACTTTTTTTCGAACAACAAGTGTACCATTGATCGTTATAGTACTATCCATCACATCTAATATACTAAAAGTCAATTTATATTTCTGAGGTTTTTTATAAATATATGATTACATAATCAAACTCTAGTAACAACTGTGAAGATATTTTAGGCCATTTACCTCATAGATCTTTACTTATGAAGAAATTATGTATACAAAAAATGGGTTTTGCGACAGCTAGAAATTAACTTATAACGAAAATAATGCAATACAGTTTAAATATAATGCAAGTGTTTCTACACAATCTACATTAGAACCATATAACAAATAACAATACAACTAATACTATTAACTTTTGTATGTAGTTACCATGCAAAATAGTAATAAAAATTGTATTCGTTGAGATCGCGATATGCTAAAATAAGATCTAAATAAGTAGTAAAGTTTAGTACAAAATCTTTTTACCACCCTGGTTCCAATTTATGCTCGGACCATACTTTGACTTATTTGCGTTGTTCGATTGGCAAGGGCCCGACAGCCAGAGCGCAATTCTGAGATCTGAATTTGTCTATCAGGATTGTACAAGGCATTAAATTTGTCTAAAACACTTCCTATTGATGGATGAGCAGTTTGTCTAAAACACTTCCTATTGATAGATGAGGAGTTGCTGAGCTAATGAAGACGCATTGAGAGTCGTCGGTGAATTTTCATCTGACGCAGGTATCGAGCCGACAAGAATGGCATAGAGTTGTCATGCCGCAAAGTGCGAGGCGGTGGTGACCCCACAGAGTGGTGTGCTCAACATTCTCATGTCCTCGCAACACCAAAGGAGTCTGAGATATTTTCTGCTTCCAATCCGGGTCAAAATGAATTCCACCAGGTTTGCTAAGAAAACAGTTTTCCTCTATGGACTGAAACATGGATCAACATGTTGATCGAACTACGGGTAACAAGCTGAAGAGGTGCCAAATATTTTTCTTCGCAAACATGAAGCTTTAAATATTAGTCTGCATCATTACAATCTTCCTCAATGGAATAGTCACGATGGCAAAAGAACGGGCAATATCACACACACCTGAACCGAAAAATCTTCACGTTATGCATGAAACATTAACCAAGAAGATGTCCAAGAGTCCTCGAATAAAACAAAGGTGTCAAATCATCCGCGTAATACTGCCCATGCTTAAAGTAATCTGCATAATCTATTGTCTATCCATATCCCAGAAGTGTGGGTATGCATTTTGATGTGAATGATGGCTACTCAACGACAGGTTTCGCTAGCATCATCCAGTTCTTCCACAGTATTAAACTAAATTCATACTCACATTCGGACTTAATTCAGTCTAACCAGAAATATGTTCACCCATCACAGGAAAATGTTTGACCACATTATTTACTCATACTATCATCTGCTTTAGTTCGATGAGTAGCTTGTTAGCTACCATAGGAGACTTCTTTTCCATTATCTATAAAATTTTTCATCCGCGACCTATCAATCTTTATACTAGTATATGTTAATGATCTTCAAAAACATAACAAACACCTACAAACAAACAAACAAACAAACAAACAAAACAAACCTAACCACTGGGATCGTCAGTCAACAAACACAAATCTTCAGCTAACAACCAAGACATATACTGTCGTTGATTTTTCAAGCTGTGATCAAAGAATGAAAGAAGTACAGCTGTGTATGCACGTACTGCACAGCGGCGTTTTGACACTTCAGCACAGTTGCTATTATTGGACAGTCGTTGGAATTCCGTTGCCAAAGCAAGGCCGACCATGGATGGACTTGTTCGATCTGCTGTATTAATTCCGCATGTCGATTAGTATAAAAAAAATACTTAATTGGGTATCGCTTACTGGTGATGTCTGCCCTTTCGGCCTTTCATGCTTGCCATGCATGGATGGATGCCTGCGTGATGGACCGCAGCATTTTAGGGCTGCCGAACCTCCCTCCGGCGATTGCGGTTCGGCCGGTCGATCGGATCCAAAAGTCGCAATTCGCCTTCAGCAATATACCAGCATTGAATTTCTTTTGACTGGAGTGTAACGGTAAAGCACCAAAACAGGAACACCACTTGCATTTGGTTTGCCAATTTTCGGTGAGGATGTAACGTTGCATCGCTTCGCCGTATATTTTGGACGATAGCGCGTGGACGCAGCCAAACCAAGTGACAAGCGCGCGGTTTTTCAATGCTTGTCATGTCATGGCCGGCCCGGTGGATGTCGATCACTAGTGCACGTTAAGTAGTACTAGCTAGCATCTCTATATTTGTACCGCCACTAAATCCGCTACTTTGCATAGATAAAAGGCATTCCTGCTCGACTTTAAATTAATAAAGCCGCCATAAGAGCAAAGCATAGGTTTAATACAACATTCACCATTCACGCATAGGCGAAATTCACAAGGCAACACTTGCCTTGCGCGCCACACACATACTGATAAAAGTTTTAACATGATAGGTAATCGTAATTAAACAGGAGCCGCCTGATCTTGAGGATGGTTGTTTCTAGTCTGGCGGTAGAGAGACCGAAGAGCTCCGATCATGACGTCCAGCTTGTCAGTGTGCTTCTCCTTCAACAGGGGCCTCCAGAGCTGCAGAAACATTGCGGTTTTGAAGAAGCACTCAGCGGGTTGCTTGGGGAAGGAGTTCTCGATGGTAAGCTTGTTTCGAATGAGCCAAAGGGCCCAACTTTGCGCTGCAAAATAAATCCAGAAAGCTTGTCGCGCAGTAGGAGAAAGCTGTTGTAAGATGGCCAGAAAATCAACAAGGTTATTGGGGTTCCACTGAACTCCAAATGCTTCTCTAATTCCACTCCACATCAAGCGTGCAAGAACACAGGAGAAAAAGATGTGGCTGATGGATTCAACTTGTCCGCAGAGGACACACTGCCCATTAGACCTGCCATGACGTCTATGGATCTGCTCATTAGCTGGCATCTTTCCCTTGGCCATCTGCCATAGGAAGATTTTAATTTTTAGAGGTAGTTTCGATTTCCAGAGAAGTTTCTCATGGGGAAGACTAGGACCTTGATTGATTTTCCGATATAACGACGCAACCGAGAATCTTCCGTGAGGCTCTAATGCCCATTTAACCTGATCAGAGTCAGCAGATAGCTGTACCTGTTGGAGTTCCTGCACTAGGAGCTCCCAGGCTTGCACTTCTTCAGGCCCGAAAGAGCGCCTGAATTGGATCGAAACAGGAGAAATAGGGAGAGCTTGAGCGACAGAGATAGATTTAGAATTGCAAATGTCAAAGAGCCTAGGAAATCTGAGAGCCAGGGGGCCCTCCCCAAACCACCAATCTGTCCAGAAGAAGATCTTCTCCCCAGAGCCAGGGAGGAATTTCGCCCCCAGTTTGAAAAGATGTTTGATTTTATGGATACTTCGCCAGAATTGAGAGCCACCCTGGCTGTCTCTGGCAAAGATGTTGTCCACGTTCATATATTTTGCCCGAAGAAGCTTAAACCAAAGATTGTTATGCTCATCAGGGTCAAAAATTCTCCAAATCCACTTGATCATCAAGGCAGCATTGAACAGCCTTGAGTTAATAATTCCCAGGCCACCTTGATCTTTGGGCCGGCAAACCTCTGGCCAATTAACCCAGTGATAACTACGTTTGTCTGAGATCCCTTCCCAGAAAAACCTAGCAAGAATCTTGTCAAAGGACGCATGGATACCATCAGCTAGCAGAAAGAGCCCCATCGCATATAGAGTTAAGCTGGAGAGGGACGAATTTATCAGAGTTAATCTAGCAACCGAAGACATGAACCGGCCCTGCCAAGGGTCAACTCTATGACCAACTTTACCCACCAGACCTTCCCAATCAGAAATGGATAATTGTCTGTCAGCAATAGGGTGATACGTCCAAAACGTATCTACTTTCCCGAACACTTTTGCTATTGTTTCTCCTCTAATTTGTGTGTTTTGAATACAACTAACACGGACTGACGCTGTTTTCAGCAGAATTGCTCTGGTGTCTCGTTTTTATGCAGAAATTCAACTTCCAGTAAAAATTCGGGAAAAATCACCAAAAATCATATTTCACCAGAAGACCCACGGAGCCAGAAGACCGGAGGGAGAAGTGGCTCGAGGAGCCGTCACACGTGGGCGGCGCGGCCCAGCCCTGGCCGCGCCACCCCTGTGTGAGGTGGCTCCAGGCCACCTCTCGACCCCCTCTCTCGCCTACATATACCCCCTGACGACTTAAGATCGGAGAGACGGCGTTTTTCCCAGATAGACTTCCGCTGCGCCGCCGCCATCAGAAACCGCGATTCGGAACCAGAAACTCCGTTCTGGCACCCTGCCGGGACGGGGATTCGGAGGAGATCTTCATCACCATCACCACCGATGCTCCTCCATCGACCATCCATGACTCCCCCATCCATGTGTGAGTAATTCCCCCGCTGTAGGTGAGGGGATGGTAGGTATTGGATGAGATTGTTCATATAATTTGATATGAGATTGATAGGGCATAGTGCCTAGTATCTTTATTTAGTGCCTATGACATTGTTGCAACTTGTTGTGCTTAATGCTTGTCACTTTGGGCCCGAGTGCCATGATTTCAGATCTGAACATGTTATTATTTCTATGATGATACTTGTTGTTTATGGTCTTACCTACAAGTTGTATACACATATTGTTGTCCGGAACCCGAGGCCCCAAAGTGACAGAAATTGGGATAACCGGAGGGGATGGCTATGATGTGAGGATCACATGTGTTCACCGAGTGCTAATGCTTTGCTCCGGTACTTTATTAAAAGGAGTACCTTAATTACCAGTAGTTTCCCTTGAGGCCCTGCTGCAACAGGCTGGTAGGACAAAAGATGTCGTGCAAGTTTCTCCTTGTAAGCACGTACGACTATATACGGAACACATGCCTATGATTGTTTGTACTAGGATGCTTTATCATTATTTATCTGCAATGCCCGTATCTCATTGATTTCATGAATTATCTTATCCATGCAACGCCCGTTATCCATCCCTATGCCTACAGTATTTGTTCCTACTGTTTACAACCGTTACTTCTACTGCTGCTATTTTACTACTGCTGTTACTGTTTTCCTACTGTCACCACTATAAAACTGTTGCTACTGATAAACCGCTGCGAGTGAGACTGTTTCCAGGTGCAGGTGAATTGACAACTCATCTGTTAAGGCTTACATATATTCTTTGGCTCCCCTTGTGTCGAATCAATAAATTTGGGTAATACTTCCCTCGAAGACTGTTGCGATCCCCTATACTTGTGGGTCATCATAGGGAAACCGAGATAGGTGAAAGGGAAGGAACCCTGTTTGCAATTGAGAGCATTTGCCACTCTGGCCTGCACCTCGGGGGTTGCTCCCATTACAATTACCTCACTCTTGAGGAAGTTAATTTTCAATCCCGACAGAATTTCAAAGGCAATCAAGATGAATTTCAGGTTGATTAAAGAATTATCATCCAGTTCCAGGAGCAGAATTGTGTCGTCCGCATATTGTAAATGGGTGACTCCTCCTTGAACCAGGTGAGAGACCACCCCTTTGATATGACCTGCGTTGCTAGCTGCGTCAATCATGGCTGACAACGCGTCAGCCATGAAGTTGAAAAGGAGGGGGGAAATGGGATCACCCTGACGGACCCCTCTCTTGTTCCGAAAGAAAGGGCCAATTTCCCCATTAATTGCGATCGCAGTTTGAGCCCCTGTGACTAGCTGCATCAGACGGTGAACATTACCGCCCTCGAAGCCCTTCCTAGACAACACAGTTCTCAGAAACGCCCAACTCACTCTGTCGTAGGCCTTCTCGAAGTCGAGTTTCAGGATGACCGCCCTCTGGCCAGTGAACTTTAGTTCATCCACGATTTCGTGCAGCGCCAGTGCACCATCATGAATCAATCTTCCTTTGATGAAAGCAGTTTGCGAAGGAGAAATCACACGATGCGCTATCGGTGATAATCTGATCGCAAAGGCTTTGGAGATGAGTTTGAAAATAACATTGATCAGTGCGATTGGGCGAAACAGCTTAATTGAATCTGCCCCTGGGACTTTGGGCAGAAGAGAGAGCACACCAAAATTCAGCCTAGAGATGTCCAATCTGCCTAAGGCAAAGTCATTAAGGATTTGCAGAATTAAAGGTTTTAACATAGGCCAGAAGGATTTGAAAAAGGCAACTGGGAAACCATCTGGCCCAGGAGCCGTATCCACCTTGGTTTGGGCAAGGACCTCGTCAAGCTCTTGCTGGGAAAAGGTAAGAGCGAAAGCTGCATTTTCAGCAGCAGACACCCTGGACTCAGTGTCCCACAAACTAGCGACAAGAGTAATTAGCTGAGGTTCTTCCGTGCCCATCAGCTCACGATAGAAGGCATAAACATGCGTTTGGATATCAAGCTGGTCTGTTATAGGGCCGGCAGGAGTAGCGAGAGAAGTAATGGCACACTTCCGACGTCGACCATTTGCAATCGCATGGAAGTAGGCAGTGTTGGCATCCCCTTGAACCGTCCACTTTATTCGACTACGTTGCCTCCAGTAGTCCTCCTCCTTCTGGTAAATATTAACTAGCGTCTCTTCAAGGTGATAACGAAGCATCCAACCTTCATCATTCAGGCCCACCCCGTCCGCCACAAGATCCAACTCTTGGATCTGTTGGAGGATTGAGTCTTTCTCCAGTCTCGCGTCTCTGCGAAGATTAGCACCCCAACCCTTAAGGTACCGACGTAACACACCCACTTGATAGTGCCAGAAACCAATAGCATCAAAGTAAGAGCCCTGAGCCAGAACAAAAGATCCCCATTTTGTCTGAATCAAGTCTTTAAAGCCTGGAAGCGACAGCCACGCATTTTCAAAGAAGAATGTGCTTGCCCTGGGAGCCAAATCTGTCCCAGTGTCGAACACCAAGGGCGTGTGGTCTGAGCCAATGCTAGGTTCAGCCGCAAGCGAAAGCAGGGGGAAGGCAGATTCCCACTGAGGAGAGATTAAAACCCTATCAAGCACACTGCGAATAGGGTTCAATTGCTTGTTCATCCACGTAAAACGTGCCCCTGAGCGGACTACCTCTCGCAGCTGCAGGCGAGCAATGGAATCATTGAAAAGGTTAACCCTCGGCCAATCAATGTTCCTATTATTCTTATCTGCGCTTCCTCTGATTAAATTGAAGTCGCCAGCGATGAGGACCGGAGCAGAAGCTCTGGAAACTACTTCTTCCAGCTCTTGGAGGAAGAGTGGCGAACGACTATGATCCGCTGGACCATAAACCCCCACAAACTCAAAGAGAAACCGAGCAGATTTAAGGACAACTTTCGTCGAGATCAAGAACTCTCCCTTAAACACCGTCCCCACGTCAAAACAAGAATCTCTAAACCCGACAAGTAGACCACCAGAGTGCCCTGAGGTCGGAAGCCAGGACCAGAAAAATTTATCCCCTATTTCCAAACTCTCCAGCTCTTGAAGAGAGAAGTCCTGTCTAATTGTTTCCTGGAGGAAAAGAATGTTGACTCTCGCATTCCTAAGGAAGTCTCTGAGTTGGTCTCGGCGCCCTCTGCGCCCAAACCCGCGAATATTCCAGATGAGCGCTCTCATTTGGAAACTAGGGGAGAAGCCCGTGCTTGGCGAGCTGGAGTCTTCCTCAAGAGCCTGGGAGCCCGAGGGGAAGTAGGAACTTTCTTGGACACACGCTTCGGTTTAGGAATACCAGGCATATTCTTGACTACTGGGGTAGTTTGGCTATGAGGGTTTGATGGGCATAACACGGGCGGAGGAACAGGAACATCCACTGCACTAGTTGATGATGTCGCCTCCGCGACGGCCTCTGCCGCGCGAGAGCTTTCCTCCTCAGCACGCTTGGAGGCCAACGCTTGCGCTTGCGCAAGAGCGGCCTGAGCAAGCTCTTTGGCTTTCACAAGAGAAATAAAATCCCCAGCAAAACCCACCCTAGGCAACAAAGCAATCCCCAAATCCACAGCAACCTCAATCAAACGATCATTTGGAAGCGAAGAGAGCAGCACAAAATCAGCAGATGGAGCCGTCATACCTGGATCCTTCGACGCCTGCACACGGACAGCCCTCTGAAGCATGTTCTCCGCATCCTTGCCTTTGTGCCTTCCGCTCCTGCGCGCGCTCGAAGTGGGGGTCGTCGAAGTGACAGTTGAAGCAGCGGATCCCGACTTGGAAGCCTTGGAGGGCGAAGCAGCATCAAGCAGAGGGGACGCCGCCACCGCCGCCGAACGCTTCCCTTTAGCCACAATCATTCCCACAGACGCCTCAGCAGTCAGGTCCAGCTTCTTGGCCACCCCAACAAAGGACCGGCCAACCTTGAGTTTCTTGCAGTGTTGAGCCAAAGTTTGATTCTCAAAGTCCCATTTGGAGGGGCTCTCCCACCCAATGTCAGCCCGGTCGTCTACCGAGAGCTTGAGAAGTTTATCAGGAGAGAAATGAGGCTCATCCACCTCTGGAGAAAGCTCAGGCGACTCCGAGATGGCAATTGGAGACACCGCAGTAGCCAGCTTCGCGGCAAAAGAGGGCCCTGCCTGCAAATTGGAGCCATATTGGCAGATGGACGGAGCTGGAGCAGAGGATGGAGAAGGCACACGCTTGGTCGACTTCTGAGGAACTGGAGCGCTGGTGGTATTCTTCTTTGAAGGCTTAACCCCAGCTTTCTTAGGCCTGGACTTGGGTAAGGAGCTTGACTGCTGAGCAGCCGGACCCTTGTCCTTTGGCTCAGCCGCAGCAGGTGGGTCAGCGATTCTGGACTTTTTCCTCTTCCAGTGAGCATCAGAGTCGTTCTGCTCATTCGCATCAGGGTCTTCTTCATCATCTTTATCAGAGTCTTGATCTGGCTTGCTTGGAGGGGGCGGCGGAGCCGAATCCTGAGCAGAGTTCCTCCTAACTGGGACGATTTCCACGCGATAACCTTTACCGTTAACGTAGAGCGGCACCACCAGCTTGGGGAGATCTGGGACATGGATCTGGAACTGCATCAACACTTCCTTGGGCTCCTTGCTGAGCGAAGCAACATCCACTGCCAAGGGTTTCCCCACCATACCCAGAGCAGCTTTGAGCCGCTCTGGCTCCAGCAAGCATGGCGGCACACCTTGAACCTTAGCCCAGACATCTGATAATGGAGGGGGAGCACCCAAGGGATTGTTGATAGAGTCCAAGACAATGATCCTGATCCGGCTGCCAGGGAGAGCCAGGTCCGCAGCGTTCTTACAAAGCTTGAGGCTGTCAGGAGTGGGAAACACCACCGAGAAATTAGTCTCGCTCAGCCTGTGCACCTGCCAGTTCCAATCTTCACAAACCAACAGCTTGAGGCCTTCCTCCAGAACTTGCTCATTGGCCCTTGGATCATCAACCAACACGAAAGCCAGATTCGCCGGTTGAGCACAAGGCAGCGGCAGAACGTTGTCCATTGCATAGAAGCCCTTTCCATCAATGGCAAAGCCAAACCATTTGACTTCCGCTGGCTTGGCAGCCGCCGGACACATGGCCGTGGTGTGGCCGTCAATGTCGCAGAGCGCGCAATGGGGCGGGGCCTTGCAATTTGACTGGTAATGCCCCGGCAAGGAACAGTGGAAGCAGGTAATAACTGGCTTGGAGGCCACAGGCTCAACCTCGAGCACGTCAGATTGAGAGGATGCGCCATGAGAAGGAAGACGCGACGACGAAGCCTTCTCGGCCCATATCGAAGACACTTTCCATGGCCATAGGGGGTCAATGCATGCACTATTCTCCTTCCACGCAACGTTCTCTGACCATGTGCATAAGAGTAGATGAGCACTCTGACCCAAAAAAGCTGATGGCTATTTCATATGAACATGAAACTTTATCGAACAAAATTTGTCGACGAGGCATCCACATGCAAATTAAGAGATGTCATCTACAAACTCGGGGAGCATTGATGAATCTTTTTTTAGTAACGGACAGTCGTATATGTCATTCGATTAGATAGAATAGAATTGACCTAGTTTGTAAGTAAAACTAGATCGAAAACCCGGGCCGAACCGCACAAGCCAGGGAACCTCATCGCCCACACGATGTTAGAGCATCTCCAACAGGCGCGCTACAATGCGTACGCGCTAAAAAAACTACCGGTATACCGCGCGCGGAGACGGAATCGGCCCTCCAGCAGGCGTGCTATCCGTGGCGGAGCTGCAAATTTTTTGGGGCGCGCGGCTGTTTGTACTATCCGTAGTGCCAAATGTGAGGCATCGGCTGCAGCGCACGGCATCTCTGTGGACGTGCGCGAGTACACAACGGCTAAATCCCCCCCCCCGCGCTGCCGCCGCACGATTCCGCCGCCGGCCCTGCTGTAGCTCGCCGCCGCGCCGTAGATTAGCCTCGCCCGCTCCTCCTCCTGGCGCCGTCGCCCCGCGCCGTCGCCTCGAGATGTCGCCGGTGCTTCTCCCCGCCTTCTCCTCTCCAAATCCCGTGCCGCCGTCGCCATGTCATCGAGCCTACTGTCAACATGGCGCAGCCAAGACGCTCACCGGTTTGCTCGCAAGGTATGCGCCTCCGCCAGCCGCCATCATTTAGTCAATTTTTTTTGCTACTAGCTAGTTGTAGTGAAGTCATTTCATATGTATATTTGTAGAGTTCATCATCCGATTCATCGGATGACGAGTACGATCAAGAGGAAGAAGAGAACATATCCATACTATTAGCATACCGCGCCATCAAGAAGCCAAAAATAGGTGGATCGGTGTTCGGTAGACAGAAGTTGAGGAGAGAAAGGATTGAAGGGCGTGAGAAGTTGATGCGGTCATATTTCAATGAGAATCCGATATTTCCCGAAAGCTATTTTTGGTGGCGTTTTCGGATGAGCATCGACTTGTTCAAGCATATTGCAACGGAGGTGACCAAGTATGATCGATTCTTTGAGCAACGGAGAAATGCCGCCGGAGAACTTGGTCATAGCACATATCAGAAGGTGACCGCCGCCTTGCGTATGTTGGCATATGGTATACCGGCTGATCTAATTGATGATCATTTCGCCATGGGAGAGAGCACTTCTATCTTATGTGTGAAGAGCTTTGTCGTGGCAATTGTGAATATTTTTGGATGTACGTACTTGAGAGTCCCCAATGGTCAAGACATGGCAAGACTTTTGGTGTTCAACACCAACCAAGGATTTCCAGGTATGCTTGGATCCATTGATTGTATGCATTGGAGTTGGAAGAATTGTCCAGCGGCTTGGCATGGATAATTCAAAGGGTACAAGAAGGATCCCACTATAGTCCTTGAAGCGGTCGCCGATCATGAGACTTGGATATGGCATGCATTTTTTGGAATGCCCGGGTCCTGCAATGACATCAATGTTCTTCAATGGTCACCACTAATGATAAGACTTGCAATGCGGGAAGGTCCATCGGTGGAGTTTGAAGCAAATTGCCACAAATACAACTATGGCTACTTTCTCGCCGACGACATATATCCAAGGTGGCAAACATTTGTGAAGCCGATTATTCAACCACGAGGTAAGAAACAAACCCAATTTCACAACGCACAAGCGGCGGCTAGGAAAGATGTAGAGAGAGCATTTGGGATTTTACAAGCTCAATTTGCCATTGTTAGGGGGGGCGGCTAGATTTTGGGACCAAGAGTGCCTTTGGTATATCATGACCACTTGTGTCATCATGCATAACATGATTATAGAGGATGATCGTGGGAAAAATGTTGATCATACCCACTAAAAGTTGATGGGGGTTCCCGTGCAAGTGAGGAGGTCCGCACATAGGATTGCCCGGTTCATTGCCTCATACCATGCTATTCGCTCCAACGACACACATGATGAGCTCAAAAAAGATCTCATGGAAGAATGGTGGAATTGGCATGGACAATAATAGTTGCATACTGTTTGAAAACTATATGGTGTATTGTTTCTGACGAGGGTTAACTCGACAAATGTCCTAGATGAAGGACTTAGGATCGGGGAGATAGGGCGTCGGATGAACTCGAACTTAAAATTAGTCAAACAAGGTGTCTATCGAAAGTAAACGTGGGTGTCAACCTGGCTTGCTTTCAATCTGTCCCTCACCGTCCCCTCCTGGCCCCTATATATAGGTGGCCAGGTCTCAGGGATCGGGAGGGATCCGATACAGATTACAACATCGACATACGACATGAACTCGTATTTCGACTAGTATTACAATTGGGCCTAGCTTAACGGGCCTCAGGGGTACTCAACTGTCGGGCTCTATTATCTATACCCTTGTCAGTAGCCCCGGAGATTCTACCAGAATTGCAGATTCGGGTTGAATCTCAGATCTTCAAATCTCCGACTTGATCAATACTTCTTCTTCATATCTTCAAATCTTCGACTTGGTCTTTCGACTTATCTTTTATTATAAAGTCTCGCAATGGGTTTTGATGAACAAGCCTGACAACTCTGATGGATCAAGAGGTCAGTTAACTGCCGGAACAGATACTTGTCATCTACTTCAAATTCAATCCCCTTAGACTTGAATTCGGGAAACCGGTCAAACCCATTCTTCTGCCGCATTTAGGACTTACAAAGAATGAATCCCAGTGGTTCTCAGGGTACCCAGTGCATCCACCAGGATTTTCTTTGCGTCGAAGACACGGATAAGAACCAGCAGAGCACATCCATGTGCGTATACTGGGCCACACAGGACGGATCCTGGGGTCTTACCTTCGTGATATATTTCAACCACGGCATTCAAGTTTTATCGCGATGACGCAACTTGAGAATCATATGTCGCAGCCTTGTTTGACTGTTTCAATGTGCAAAATATTCGGGTTATTCAACCTTGATTAATAAAAACTGAAAGGACACAGATGTCGCCTAGAGGGGGGGGTGAATAGGCGATATCAAATTTTATGAATGGCTTGAACAAAAGCGGAATTAAACTAGCGTTTATTTTGTCAAGCACACAAGACCTAAATAAACTAGGTTCACCTATGTGCACCAACAACTTATGCTAAGCAATACAAGTAACAAGGTGATATCAAGATATATAACTTCAAGCACGAAGGCTATCACAATGTAAAGTGCATAAGTAAAGAGCTCGGGTATAGGAATAACCGAGGCACGCGGAGACGATGATGTATTCCCGAGTTCCTCCCTTGAAAGGGAGTACGTCTCGTTGGAGGGGTGTGGTTGCCACAAAGGCCTAACCAACGCCACAAAGGCCTCACCCTATTCTCCGGTGTGAGCTTGCGCCACAAAGGCCTAGCTCACTCTTCCACTAAGGGGTTCCTCAAGGCGGAACCGGGCCTTTACACAAATCTTGGGGCACGCATCCACAACTTAATTGGAGGCTCCCAAGGATAGCCACCAAGGCTCCACAAAGCCACAAAGCCGTCTAGGGTTCCAAGAACCCAAGAGTAATAAGCTCACAAACTTTCACTTACTCGAATCTCCGGGGAGAACTCAAACCGATGCAACCTATGCAACCTATGCAATGGCAAGAGCACACAAGGTGCTCAAATCCTTCTCACTCAAATCCTACCAAAGCAACTAATGCTATGGAGAGATATGAGAGGAAGAACAAAGGAAATCCACAAAGAACTCCAAGATCTAAATCCACAAGAGGTTCCCCTCACTAAGAGGAGATTTTGATTGGTGGAAAGATAGATCTAGATCTCCTCTCTCTTTTCCCTCAAAAAGATGCAAGAATCATGGGAGGAATGGAGGAGGAAGGGCAAGCTTTGCAAAGTCAACAATGGAGGAGAGAGAAGCCCAAAACGTGGCTATTCCAAGGAGGAAGAAGGGATATTTATACCCCCCCTCCGAAATCTGACCGTTACAGCGACTAACACCGGCTAAAGCCGGTCTTAACACCGGCTATAGCCGGCCTGAAATATTCGGCCCTGGCCAGAAATAGCCGAACAAAAAGCCGGGTTACTCCAGAGGCGCAGAGCTTCTTCCGAAACTGGGCAGACCGGTTAAAGCCGGTCTGACCGGCTATTTCCGGCCCCGGGCCGGCTATTTCCGCCCCGACTGAAACAGCAGAAATACCAAAACGAAAACGGCAATAACTTGAGCATCCGGACTCCGTTTTCGATGATCTTGGGCTCGTTGGAATCACAACAACAAGCTCTACAACTTTATGCAGAGAAACATCATAGTCCAACCAAGGAGAATAAAACCAAATGATGAAAGGTTTGACCTCTCTTCGAAGACAAACCGGTAAAACCTCCAAACACCAAAAACGCAAAAAGTGCTTTATGCGAAATCCGTTTTTGATGAGCTAGAGCTTGTCATGGAAATAACCACAAGCTCTAGAATCTCACATGGATAAAACCCAAATAAGAACCAAGAAAGATGATGCCAAGTATGCAAAGGTTTGAGCTCTCTCCGAACGATACAATTAAGTTACTCACTCGAGAGCCCCTCTTGATAGTACGGCTACCGATCCTATAACCCGGTCTCACAACTAACACCATGAGACCGGTAAGAAAGAAACCCTATCAATATCATACCTTTGCCTTGAGCATTCCACTTGAGGTGGATAATGATGATCTTGATCTTCTCAAGTTGGACCACCTTTCTTGATTGAGCTTGCTTGTTGAAGTCTTGCGGATTGCTCCTCCATACTCCGCTATGGACGAGACTCTCTTTAAGCATATCTTCACATATCCATGATCACAATATAGATGGCAAGCTTCAAGCATATGTTCTCTTCTAGTTGCTCATCTTGAACTTGCGCTTTGACTTGATCAATCCTTGAGCCAATTCTTCTTTCTCCATAATGATGGTGTCTTGAGGCTACACATGAGAGCTCACTCAATCTTATTCTTCAAGACACACTTGACATAAGCTCAACTCCCTTAAGACCAATCTTTGGATCACTCCTTGAATAACACCTTGGTCAACACATAATATTCTTCTTACAACCTTGACTCCAACAAATGGTTCAAGCATTGTCTATGGACAAGTCCTACACATATAACTCAATGCAACTATTAGTCCATAGGGATTGTCATTAATTACCAAAACCACACATGGGGCTCGATATGATCTTTCAATCTCCCCCATTTTGGTAATTGATGACAATCTCTTTGAGAGGGTTTATATAATGAATTCAAAGAACCAAAATAGTTGTACTAACATCAAATACTACAAAAGTATGTGATGTTAGTAAAACCACCATATATAGAGCAAACTCCCCCACAATCTATGCACGTGTGAATGATCTTGATTTCATTGCATATATTGCCAACCAAGGTTGTTGGTGGAGTTTCCACTATATACTCAACCATGCAAAGCATGCAAGGCAAATGCTTAAGAACAAACCAAAGCATAAAAGCCAATTCCCTTTAAACCCTCGAAACTTCTCCCCTATTGGCATCCATTGCCAAAATGGGCGAAAAACTTAGAAGGCCAATATAGTGTGAGTTCCTCCAAAACGGTGTGCATATCCAAAAGAAATAAGTGAAGACACATGCGCATATACAAAGACAAATATATGAAGGAAACCAAACTATATTGAGGATCAAAGATTGCAAAAAAATAAGATAACACGATGGATAAACTTCAACAAATGAACAGAGCAATCAAACAATCCAAAGAACAAGTTGAATAGATATATTATGATAAGATTGAAAAGGTGCTCTAAATAATATGAGGAAGCTCCTCAAGGTGTGTGCACAAAATATTCTATTTGAGTTGAAGTATAAGGTGCACACACATGGAATCATCACTCCCTCAACATTATTCAAAACAAAATGATACCAAGTGAAATTAAATACTATGCTAACCGCAAAATGGTGCTTCAAATGAAATGAGGAAGCTCCCCAAGGTACGTGCAAAAATTGGAATGTTTGTATTTGAATACAATTTGCACAACATAGAATCCTCACTCCCTCAATAACATTTAAAACGCAACCATTTCCAAGAGATCATAGAGAAGAAATTAAGCTTAACACTTGCATCAAAGAAATGGTTGAGCAAAAAGTAAGGGATAACATATAAAAGGCTCAACCAAGGAATGTGTGAGAGAAATGACACAACATATTATAAGACTAATACAAGGATTAGCATAGAGCATCCACATAGTCTTCAATGAATGATATTTCTTAGCATTCCATCCCAACACATAAGGTTCAAATAAGATATCAAATAATGAGATATCATCTCTCATGTGTATAAGTTTCTAAGTAGACAATATCACAAAGATAATTATCACAAAGAAACATGTACACACAAAATAGATACTAAGAATAGAACATGATATCCAAAATGAAGTCATGCAATATACCAATGAGATTTTGCTTTTAAAGCATGGCCAAAGGATCAATTTATCTTATTGTATATTGACAAACTTCAACCACCAACATGTCAAAGTCATCACAAATATCAACAAGGGAAAGAAGATAGTTGAGATGCTTTGAAAAAAACAACAAGTATCATAACGAGGGATACCAAACGGAAGAAATAAATTTGCAATTTCATCAATATTGCACATGTGAGCTTATTGAGGAATTGATATGCAAAAAGATTGCTAAGTTGACATATATGGGATAGGAGAATCATGACTATGATTTTTATATGTTCCCAATAATATGTCCTCATATCAACTTGCTCACATTTGCAATAAAGAGGTTTCATTAGAATCCTTGCAAAAAGCACAACATTTGCAAATAAAGATTTTCAATGCCATAAAACAACCTACACAAGGTTGGATACTAGAGAAGTATGCATGAAGAAGATACTTGTTACCAAGATATAATGGTAGGATGTAGTAGATAGGAGTTCTTCAATAATCCTAGCTTGCCTCAAATTATCATTTAGTTGCCACTTCATCCTTATTATTGAGACAAGCACCAATATATCTCCATGTACCTAAAACAAAGTTCAAGTACAAGATGGTCCCCAAACTCATTGGGTCCAAAGTAGTTAGAAACTACAACATATAGGACAAACTCCACATAAATATGTGCATATATATATGAAATTGAATTTTATGCACATCTTAGCCGATTTAGGATTTGATGGAGCTTCTCCTATATATTTGATCAAAGAAAGATAAGCATGCCATAAAGTATATATTTAGTAAATATGCATGCACAAGACTTTCTAGAGCCAAAGAAGATACAATTTGGATAAAACACCAAGGACAAGCGAGCACACAAAATTGTGAAGCGACAAAAGGTTGTCCAAATTATATCAATGAATCAAATCAACACAAGATTGACTCCAAAGTTCAATTAGTGAACCAAGCAAAAGCCAATGAGCATAAAGCATAACTAAAACACACATGCTCAAAGACATATCTCATTTTAAGAGTAGGAAATAAATAATAAGGAATGAGATCACCAACTCCCAAAGAGAGCAAGGTTCAAACAAACAAACCAAACTCTCCACACTTTTTATGATGGCACACTAAGTACCAAAAAGAAAAGATTTGTCTTCCAACAAAAAAACCAATACCAAATGAAATAAGCACAAAGAGTGTGTTATAACAAATATAGGAGAGCTCCCCCAAGATTAGTGCATCATTTATGATTTTGCATTTGAATACAAAATGCACACAAGTGGGATCATCACATTTACCTACATAGAAATAACACAAAACAAGTTCAACGAAATCAAATGGAATAACAAAAGTCATGGAATACAATGGGAGATAAAACAAATACATTTTTGGCTAGAGATAAGGCAATTAAAAGCAATAGCCAATGTGAAGATGATCAATATACCTATCCCACATGATATAGTACCAATTGTCCAAGAACAAGAGGTATTTGGATTTATTTCCCGGTGGTAGTTTACATATAAATCCAAGATCATCTTCACAACAAAGAAGCATACGGAGAAGGATAAGAATTAATCACCATGCTCAAGAAGATATTCTTGATAGACTCAAATAGTTAAACAATCACGTAAAGCAATGATTAAGATAACTTGAAGCAAATGGTTTTCCAACTTTGATGTAGCATTCCACATTTTAGGAAAACCCTATCAAGAAAGTATCTCACAAACAAGATCCAAAACAAGAGCAATAAAACAATTTGGCAAATTGGAACTTGTTTGAGAAAACATGCCACATAGAAGCAAGATAATTTACAATATCAACAATATATGACACAACCTCGAATATACACATTATATTGGTTTGTAGTATGCACAAAGCATATTACTCCCCCATAATATGATAAAACATTTATTTTCACAAGAGGCAAATAAAATCCAACAAGATGATTAATGGACATTATAGAATTTGAATTTTTCATGAGAATGACATACCACATAGAAACTAGATAATCTTTAAATATCAATACTAAGTGGTATTCCTCATGTACACACATTTTTAGAATTGTGAAGTGCAAAGCATATCACTCCCCCAAAATGGGATAGTCCAATAATCTCTTACAAGAGCCAAGTAAGATAAAACGAGATGCAAAAGGCTCAACAAGAACAACCGTACATGGTGTGCAAACCAACATGCACATACTTGATTACTCAAAATGAAGCAAGTAGGAAGCACAACATATACAAACACATGCAAGATACAAAACCCAACACATGTAAAGGGGCGAGTAACTTTCAATGTAGATAAGTTGAATACATGTTACCGCAAGGAGGAACATTGGATATATGATAGACACAAGATAATCCACTTGACTTGACTTGAGAAAATATAATTGATGAAGATCCCTTAATTCTTCATGATATGGCCAAGTCTCCAATGCCCTCCATCAACACCTATTGTTCAAGTAATGGCTTGTTGGTCCCCAACCAAGTTGGGTCCTAAGAAGTTAGAAACAATAGGTTTGGCAACCCAAATGGTTCTTTTCTTGACACCACTTTGAGCACCAACAAATTTGGCAAACACATTGCCAACCTTATCCTTGCAAAGTGAATAAGCATCTTCAATTATGATAGGGTTGGATGAGTTACCACTAGTGCATGAAGAAGATAGGTGACCCTTCTCATGGCATATGTAGCAAGTTCTTTTCTTCACCTTCTTCTCACTTGATTTCTCCACAAGGGGAGCATTAGCTTAATTTTTCTTGGGAAGTGACCTTTCTTCAACTTGAGGTTGAGCAAGGGCTTGAACTTGAGGCTGCTTCCCTTGTTGCTTCTCACTAAGTGCCTTTTTCTTCAAAGGGCAAGATCTAACATGGTGCCCTTCAATTTTGCACTTGAAGCAAACAATCTTGGCCAAATTCTTGACTTGTTCTTGGCCCTTCTTCTTCTTGTATATTTTGGACTTCTTCTTGTTGTTAGATATAAATCCAAGTCCACTCTTGTCATTGCGGGATTTTTGCACACTCAAGATTTTGTTGAGTGTAGACTTCCCTTCATGACGTTTTTCCAAGTCTTTCTTCAATGAAGTAACTTGGGCCTTGAGCTCTTTGATTTTCTCTACATGGTTAGTGACAACACAAGTACTAGTGGAAGTAGAGGCTACATGTTTAGAGCAACAAGGCAAGGAGAGTAATTCATCACTAGATGTAGAAATAGTATGAGTGGATGAATTACTAGTACTAGCACATGGCAATATTGCATTTTGGGAAATAGTGCTAGTGCCCACATGAGGCTCACAAGATGTTACCTTTGTAGATATAGCCTCATGAGCTAACTTTAGGCAAGCATGGGACACTAGAAGATCCTCATTAGAGCTAGATAGCTTTTCATGAATTTCTTCCAATTTCCCATACTTGCTAGTTAGCAATTCAAGTTGAGCCCTTAGCTCAACATTCTCCTTCAAAATAGATGCTTCACAAGAAGTAGAGTTAGTAGCACATGCATCATTATCATTATGAATAGGAGAAGACAACTTGGCAAGAGCGAGGTCACGTTCTTTAGTGAGTTTAGAAATAATTTCATTACATGACTCCTCAATGGATTCAAGCTTCTCCTCAAGAGAAACCCGAAGCTCTTGCTCTTCCTCTAGAGCATATTTTAAATCATGGATATCATTGGCATACTCACGCTCAAGAGAAAACATTTTATCAATTTGTTCTTCCTTCATCTCAATGAGTTTCGTGCTCTCAATAGCACAACTCATGATTTCAAAGAAGTTGGGCAAAACATTTTTATGGTTATGCAAAGCATCAAAGACCACCTTACCCTTCTTGTTTAAATACTCAATATAGTCTTCTTCATTTTCCTCATCCTCACCATTGTCCTCAACATCATTATTATTTGAAGACCTAGCCATAAGGCATATGTGGGAATTGTGAGAAGAAGAAGATGAAGAAATGCTTGAAGCTCCATTCAAGACCTTGTCTTGGCCCAAAGACTCTTCGGTTTCCTCTATATGGTTAGCATCACAAATACTAGAGGAAATAGAAGCATTTGTATCATGGCAACAAGACAAAGCAAGCATATCATCATGAGATTTATTCAAGAAATTTACACATGATATGCAAGGACTATCAACACAAGCATGTAAAACATTTATGGGGCTACAAGTGTTTAAGTCCAAAGATGAAGCATTGCAATGAGATAGAGATGAAGGATCATCAAAAGTAAGCATACTATCACCATTGCAAGTTTCATCACCACTCACCATATCATTACCTTGTGTCTTGCCACACTTTGGTGAAGTGGATGAAAGTTCATTGCGGCCGGAAGTGGAAGGAATACAATCATCCCCAATAATCTTGGACACACCATATTTTTCTTGAAGCTTTGTCCATATCTCATGAGCACTCCGAAAAGGCGTGATGGAGAAGGTAACTACATTGCTCAAAGCATTAACAATAACATGAGTAGCTTGAGCATTGAGATACAAGTTTTTCTCATCCTCTAAAGATAGATTTTGAGTATCTTTTGGAGGAGAAAAACCCGCATCTACAATTCGCTCCATAGATGGGTCCATGACCCGAAAATAATTAAGCATGTGAATTTTCCAAGTATCATAATTTGTGCCATCAAATATAGAAGTGTTATTGTGCACTAATCCCCTAGCCGACATCTTTGCTCTCAAGGCGGTGAAGCCTAAAATGAGAGACCGGGCTCTGATACCAATTGAAAGGACACAGATGTCGCCTAGAGGGGGGGTGAATAGGCGATATCAAATTTTATGAATGGCTTGAACAAAAGCGGAATTAAACTAGCGTTTATTTTGTCAAGCACACAAGACCTAAATAAACTAGGTTCACCTATGTGCACCAACAACTTATGCTAAGCAATACAAGTAACAAGGTGATATCAAGATATATAACTTCAAGCACGAAGGCTATCACAATGTAAAGTGCATAAGTAAAGAGCTCGGGTATAGGAATAACCGAGGCACGCGGAGACGATGATGTATTCCCGAGTTCCTCCCTTGAAAGGGAGTACGTCTCGTTGGAGGGGTGTGGTTGCCACAAAGGCCTAACCAACGCCACAAAGGCCTCACCCTATTCTCCGGTGTGAGCTTGCGCCACAAAGGCCTAGCTCACTCTTCCACTAAGGGGTTCCTCAAGGCGGAACCGGGCCTTTACACAAATCTTGGGGCACGCATCCACAACTTAATTGGAGGCTCCCAAGGATAGCCACCAAGGCTCCACAAAGCCACAAAGCCGTCTAGGGTTCCAAGAACCCAAGAGTAATAAGCTCACAAACTTTCACTTACTCGAATCTCCGGGGAGAACTCAAACCGATGCAACCTATGCAACCTATGCAATGGCAAGAGCACACAAGGTGCTCAAATCCTTCTCACTCAAATCCTACCAAAGCAACTAATGCTATGGAGAGATATGAGAGGAAGAACAAAGGAAATCCACAAAGAACTCCAAGATCTAAATCCACAAGAGGTTCCCCTCACTAAGAGGAGATTTTGATTGGTGGAAAGATAGATCTAGATCTCCTCTCTCTTTTCCCTCAAAAAGATGCAAGAATCATGGGAGGAATGGAGGAGGAAGGGCAAGCTTTGCAAAGTCAACAATGGAGGAGAGAGAAGCCCAAAACGTGGCTGTTCCAAGGAGGAAGAAGGGGTATTTATACCCCCCCTCCGAAATCTGACCGTTACAGCGACTAACACCGGCTAAAGCCGGTCTTAACACCGGCTATAGCCGGCCTGAAATATCCGGCCCTGGCCAGAAATAGCCGAACAAAAAGCCGGGTTACTCCAGAGGCGCAGAGCTTCTTCCGAAACTGGGCAGACTGGCTAAAGCCGGCCCTCAGACCGGCTATTTCCGGCCCCGGGCCGGCTATTTCCGCCCCGACTGAAACAGCAGAAATACCAAAATGAAAACGGCAATAACTTGAGCATCCGGACTCCGTTTTCGATGATCTTGGGCTCGTTGGAATCACAACAACAAGCTCTACAACTTTATGCAGAGAAACATCATAGTCCAACCAAGGAGCATAAAACCAAATGATGAAAGGTTTGACCTCTCTTCGAAGACAAACCGGTAAAACCTCCAAACACCAAAAACGCAAGAAGTGCTTTATGTGAAATCCGTTTTTGATGAGCTAGAGCTTGTCATGGAAATAACCACAAGCTCTAGAATCTCACATGGATAAAACCCAAATAAGAACCAAGAAAGATGATGCCAAGTATGCAAAGGTTTGAGCTCTCTCCGAACGATACAATTAAGTTACTCACTCGAGAGCCCCTCTTGATAGTACGGCTACCGATCCTATAACCCGGTCTCACAACTAACACCATGAGACCGGTAAGAAAGAAACCCTATCAATATCATACCTTTGCCTTGAGCATTCCACTTGAGGTGGATAATGATGATCTTGATCTTCTCAAGTTGGACCACCTTTCTTGATTGAGCTTGCTTGTTGAAGTCTTGCGGATTGCTCCTCCATACTCCACTATGGAAGAGACTCTCTTTAAGCATATCTTCACATATCCATGATCACAATATAGATGGCAAGCTTCAAGCATATGTTCTCTTCTAGTTGCTCATCTTGAACTTGCGCTTTGACTTGATCAATCCTTGAGCCAATTCTTCTTTCTCCATAATGATGGTGTCTTGAGGCTACACATGAGAGCTCACTCAATCTTATTCTTCAAGACACACTTGACATAAGCTCAACTCCCTTAAGACCAATCTTTGGATCACTCCTTGAATAACACCTTGGTCAACACATAATATTCTTCTTACAACCTTGACTCCAACAAATGGTTCAAGCATTGTCTATGGACAAGTCCTACACATATAACTCAATGCAACTATTAGTCCATAGGGATTGTCATTAATTACCAAAACCACACATGGGGCTCGATATGATCTTTCAAAAACTCCCTCCCGATGGGAGTGATGACGCTTCCCAAATCTTCTTTTGTCTTTTGTGTTGGCTCCATTACTAAAAAAAACATCGTTGGGTGCGCGCCCAGCGCTCCCGATGGGAGTAGCCCTCGAGGCTATAGTCAGAAAAATCTTATTTCGAGTATAGGCTCAAAGACATTGTGCCTACTTTCATCTCATCAAATCGTAACTTCGCTGTAATAATATCGTCGGGTGCGTGCTCAGCGCTCCTGATGGTAGTAGCCCCCAAGGCTATAGTCGAATACTTTCGGGTATAGACACAAAGAATAAGTTTTTCTTCTTTGATCTCTTTGCTTCTTTCCACCAATGTTTCGTCGACTTCCTTGGTCATCATCAATACACAGATATGTCACATCAAACCTTCTTCTAAATGTTCACCTTGCTAGTGTCCACTACCGTCATAGTCCTTACTTCCCGTTACTTGAATGTTTGTGACGTCATTAATACTATTAATCTATTCGTAATTGTGACTTGATGCTGACCGTTATCCATGGGCAGCACGGTAATTTTGCAATATCCCTGCCCGTTAGTGGGCTGCCGTTTCTGCTCCTTGTGCCACGTCTCAGCCCACGTTCCTTCCTCAGGAAGCTATATAAGGGGGAGAGTGGGGAAATTACTGTTTACCAGCTTCCTTGCTTCTGCCACCGCCGCCATTATTGCTGACCTTGCGCCCCTCTGAGCTTCTGCATAGCCCCCGTGCGCAACCCATAGATGCGCATCAAGACTCGCGCGCAGAAGAACAAGATGGGCAAGAGCATCACTGCGAACTCCATGACCAGCTGGGTGCCATCTGCTTTCAAGCAGAAGGATCTGGAAAAGGCCCAAGCTGATGGCCTCATCTCCGATGATGATCAAGTCATTTCCCTAGCACCGATTGCATCCCCAAGCCCCCGAGCGGCTTCCGGGTGATGTTCCTCGCCTTTCTCTTACGCGGTCTTTCTTTCCTAGCCCACGAGCTCCTTCGTGGGCTCCTTTTTGTGTATGGTGTGCAGCTTCATCAGCTCACACCAAACTCAATCCTTCACATTGCTTGTTTTATCACCCTCTGCGAATCGTTTCTGGGGATCGAACCCCACTTTCTTCTTTGGAAATTCCTCTTTCGGCTCCGCCCCAGTGTCGCTTTATCAAAAAAGCATGAACTGGGTGGAGCTGTTATTTCTATTCGTGCTGAATCTCAGTACTTAGAGTTTTCCATGGCTGCCTCAGTACAAGGTTGGAGGAAAAAATGGTTTTATATCAAAGATCGGAAAGTTTCTTCCTCTGACTAGTACGGCATTGCCCCTTTTGATGCCTCTAAAGAAGTGCAAAAATTGACCTCATGGGATTCGCCTCCAACTAAAGCTGAGATGGAGGAAATCAAACCGCTTCTAGCCCGCATTCAGGCTCTGAAAAGTGGTAAAGGAGGTGCGCTCTCGGGCACTCAACTTATGGTGTTTTTCCTGCAACATCGAGTTCAACATCGTCTTTCCAAACTGTGGTCTTATTCTGGCTTGGGAGATTCTTCTCGAGTATCTGATGACCTTATGGAGAAGAAGGATCTCGACAAGCGAGTGAGAGCTCTTACTACGCTTACTAAAGATCATGAGGTTGCGGATTTAGCCGCTAGATACTTCGACTCCGAACACCCCTTGCCTGCGGTATGTATACCATCTTCATTTTACTCGTCCTCTTTTACTTTATCGCTGTTTTCCTGACAATTGTCGACTTGTTTTCCTTTCAGGATCACCAGTCCCTTGCATCTCGCCCTCCTCTTCCAGAGAGAGGAGCCCTTCAGGATGTGCCCGTTTCTGCTGCCTCCGAAGCCCCCGAGGCTGAGGACAGCCAAGAAGAAGATGAAGCTGAAGATTCTTTGGAAGGGACCAGCTCGACTATGTCACCTCCTCCTGCACTTTCTGAAGACCTTGGTCGTGATAAGAAGAGGAAGCATGTGACGGAGCTCCTTTCTTCGAGTACTTCGGCGCACAAGAATGTGATCGGGGAGACCTTTGTGCCAGAGGAAGAAGTAGAGCTTTTTGACCTCTTGGACTCGTGAGTGTTTTTCTGTTGTTTTCATATGCTCTCTTTTTGCTGTCGACTTGGATAGAGTACTCTACCTTTTGCTTCCTTTTCAGTGACGAGGAGGACCCGAAGAGATTTGCTGCTACTGCCCCTGTTATTGATACTCCTGTTATCGACAAACCACCTGCACAAGAGGTTGATCCGGTGGTGAAATCTCCAAAGGCTCCAAGGGCTCCTGTTAAAAAGGTCGTCGCTACTCGTGGTTCTAAGTGTGTGAAGAAGTCGACAAACGCCGGTGCTTCCCTTGAGACCCATCGGTCCACGAGCTCCTCCGACAATGTGTGTGCCGATACTGGTATTTTTGCTTTTGTTCCTTGCGTGATCTTATACTCATGTACTTTTTCCTGGACAGATCTTGATGAAGAAGTTTGTCACTTTGGGCACTAAATGTGTCGAGTATTTGAAAGCTACTAGGGCTTCCGAGGGTAATCTTCTTTCCTATACTTTGCTTGTCTTGAGTGCCTTTCTTTGCTGCTTTATTTGACTTTCTTTTCCCTGTTTGAATTGCAGATGCTTTGGCGGCAGCTAATGCTCGTATTTCGTCTCTAGAAGCTGAACTCGAAGCTTCCAGAAAAGCTTTTGATGCTGCCACTGCTGCCAAAGCCAATGCTGAGAAGTCTACTAAATCAGCATTGGCTAAGGCGAAGAAAGCGGAGAAGGCCCTCTCTGACGTGAATAAGGAGTACATCCAGCGGGAACAGGCCATGACTGATCGGCTTAATAAAATGTCTGCTCTTGCTGGAGGTGCATACCATGCCTTTCCCTTCTTTTGTCGAGTTGCCCGCTCTTATGCTTGCTGATGTGTGCTTTTTCCTCTGCCTTTGTTTCCTTGGTTGTGTAGAACGTACTGGGGTGTCTTCGTCATCTTTGCAACCAGACGATGATTCTCTCATGGCCGCAGTTAACTTGCTGGAAGCGAACTGGATTTTTGTCCAGGAGATCTTCGAGTTGGTTAGCCGCGTGTGCACGCGGATTTTCATCGGGTTGTGGCCCAAGCAAAGAGCGGAGATGCCAGATAATGATTTGAAGAAACTTGCCAAGGCCTTTGACACCCCCGACGATCCTATCCTTCTTATGAAGGGCCGCTCCATGAAGCGAGGTGCCGAGGGGGCCATTGCGCTTACATACACACATGGCGAGGAGGTCAACTGGGAGCAGGGCCGAGCCGGTAAAATTTGGGGCCCTGTGCAAATCTCTAAAATAGGCCCCATTGTTATTAAGAAAATGAACTAAAAAGTCGGATGCAAGATTTGTAAGACACAAGCGTTAGGTTATTTTAAAAAATGATGCACAAAATATCCAAATTACAGGATCCAGAAAATACAACTACTAAAAATAAGATGAAAAAAAGGTGGACTCCTAATGACAAAACATTCATTGGCTAAGCAAAACGCCATGTTTTTCTTTTTTACCTGAACGTGATGTGTTTTTAGGAGATGCTACGTGTAGATTGAGCTTTTTAAAGAAAACAATTGACTTGGGCTGGATTACTGCGTACACTACAGCCGACCAGATGTGGGCCTTTTAACTTAAAAGGTTAAGCCCAAATGCTGGTCATCTTCTTCTCCGACCTGAATCAAAAAAGCTTCAGTTTAACCGGCCATGGCGCTACTCCCCTCTGCAGCTGGAGCCTAGGTAAGGCCAGAGACAACCTACTTGGCCGCGAGAAACCAAGGGAGGCTGGCGATGATTGTCCCTGCTTTGCAACTGCTGATGGGCTGCCTGCTGCCAAGTGCGAAATAGAAATTTTGGGGCCCCCAAAAATTTGGGGCCCTGTGCGTCCGCACTGGCCGCACTCCCGTCCGCCCGGTCCTGACTGGGAGAAGGTGAGCTCTTCCCGCGGTCGACCCCGTTCAGAGCTGAAGGTTTTCTTCGAGAAGGCGAGGAGCTACGCGCCAGGCATCGTATCGATAATTTCTCCTTCGGCGGCTTCTACGACCTCTGCTACGCCAGTTTCTTCGACTCTGGCGACAAGTGGATCCATGCCTCCTCCCAATGCTGGTGCTACCTCTGCCATGCCTACTTCCGCTGCGGACCCTGAGGCTGAGGTGGCATAGACTTAGCCTCCCTTTGTAATCTTAGTTTATTCTGATGTAGTGAACTTTTAGTCGCATGTAGCCCGAGAACTAGTCAGAGGACTTGTGCTTTTGTAAATATTCTTTTTTTGTGAAATGTCGTGTTTGATTTAGTTTCTGAGATGCTTCTCTTTTCCTTTCTTTTGGCTTCCAGCCTATTCATGCTGGTGGGTCATCGGGTCGCGATCGGGCTTCATCTCCTGTCAATACTTTCGACTCTGGAGCTTCTTCGCCTCCTCGTCCTTCTTGTCAATGTACTGAGTATTCCTTAAGGATTTCGGACCTTGAAAGCCGTTTGTCTTTGACGAAGCGCCAAGCACAGATGGCTATGGATAAAGCCAGCAAATCCTGCGGCTTTATGAAACAGATATCCATACTCGAGGATAAGGTGTCGGGTCTGACGGCTAGAGTTGTGCCTCTGGAAGAATGCGACTCCTTCCTCGTTGGTATAGTTGAATCTGCTTGTGAGGTGTTGCGATGTAAGATTCCTTGCAACCTTCCTCTTTTCCCCTTTTACTCCATTACTACTGGCCAATGACTTCTTATTATTGCAGGCACTTGCTTGGACTTCGTTGGTGAGACTCGTCGGGTTTCTGAATGAATCGCGGCTCTTGAGAGATCATCAGAGGGAGTCGAAAGTTTTTGGTCTGATCCCCGGCGCCGTCGTGCTATTGTGCTTCTTCAAGATCATGCTCAGCATATTGGAGAAGCTGTTGATGGTTGTCGAAGATCTTTGACTACCATGTACTCCGTGATGCTCCCTCGTAATTCTCTTCCTGGAACCTTTCCGCAGCTACTCGATGCTTTTAGATCTAGTCAGCGAATTCATCGACTGATAGAACTCAACTTAGTGGCTGGTGCCAATTTTGTGCTTGGTTGGACACGTAAGTGGCATCCAAAGCTTAATTATAGTTCCATGTCACTAGGTTTGCCTCCAGGGGGAGCTATGTTGAGAGTCCATATGGATGCTACTCTTCAACCAGCAAGGAGGCTCATAGCTAGGCTACTTCAGGAGGATGTCGCATTTTTCTGTGAGCATCATTATTTAGATCCTTTGGGCATAGATGATTCTCATCAGCCACTGCTGTGACATTTGTATTTTTTTGTGTGTAGAACGCGAGAGTTTTTGTTTTCTAACTCCTTTTGTCAGAGTTTTTGTTCTCAGAGCGTTTTACCTTTGCGGACTTTAGTGCGTTTGCCGCAATTTTTGCTTAAAGACACATAAACTCAAATAAGAGAAGCTTTTGTCTTTATTTATGCTTATAATATAAGATACATAGGGTTACCCAAGAGATCCGGCTAATGACATGTGTTCTGGATCTAGAGGGTATTGCCCTGGAGTAACTTTTGGCTTTTACAGCCTTATTTTTCTACTCTACTTTTGTGTTCGTCTTGTCGCCTATGTCGCTTGAGTCTTCTCTTCTTCTCATGTAGGCTTCTCTTGTTCTGATGGCTGTACCCACGGTTTCTTCACTTCCGGCTCTGCTGGGTGTGCTTCGAGTTGTTGTACGGCTACTGTAGTCGAGCTTTTCGTCTTGTCTTTAGGTTCTCCGTAGTTTGCCATCATGTCGAAGTTTTGATCCATCTTGTGGAATTCCTTGTCACGTAGATCTGATAGCTCGAAGCTTCCTTTGACTGTAATAATTCCATTGGGTCCTGGCATTTTTAGTACCAGATAAGTGTAGTGAGGTACTGCCATGAATCGCAAAAATGCGGGTCGCCCGAGGATCGCATGATATTGCGATGGCCAGTCCATGACTTTGAAGTCGAGTTTCTCCCTTCTGTAGTTTTGCCGATTTCCGAAGCAAACATTGAGTGCTATTCGACCAAGTGGATAGTTTGCACTTCTCGGGACTATTCCATGGAAGGAGCGGTCAGTTGGCTTCAGGAACTCTAATGAAATGTTCATTGCTCGTAGAGTCTTCGCGTAGATCAGATTTATTCCACTTCCTGCGTCCATGAATACTCTATCGACATCGTACGTCCCTATTTGAGCTTTGAGTACCAAAGGCGCGTTTCCTGGCCGAGGTACTGTTATTGGGTGATCATCTCTGCTGAATTCTATGGGTTGCTCTGACCAGTGTAGATATTCTGTTGTTGCTGGAGGCAAAGTTATCGCGAGGTTAACTTGTCGAGTTATACTTTTCTCCTCTTTGTTCGACTTGGGCACTGGCTGTATCATTGCTGTGATGTGCCCTTTAGATGGAACATATCCTTCGTCGTTGTTGCGTCCCTGGTTCGGCTGATCTTGACCCTGAGGAACTCCATTGTTTCCTTGTTGATTTGTAGGTGCGTTACTTGTGTTTCCTTCGTATCCCTGCCTTTTTGCTTCGGCTTGCTTGTTTAGCGCTCCTTCCTGTAGTTTCAAGAACGTCATGCAATCTTTCATCGCATGTCTGTATACTCGTTTCCCATCGACAAACGCAGAGTGTATATGACATGGTCCATTTAGCATATCCTCTAGCGATGGGTTGTACTCTCTGGATTCTCTTGGCTGAAACTTTTTGTAGTCTTCTTTTCCATAGCTACGATATCCCGAGCTTTTGCGGTCGTTACCTTGGTAGCTATTGTCCTTATATCCTGCGGCTACTTGGCTGTGAGAGCCATAGTTGTCATAATTGCGGGATCTTCTCCTTTGGCCTCCGTACCTGTTCCCTCTATCATCCTCCGGCGATCGTGTCTATTTGTTGTTGCACGCATCCTCTCCATCTGCAAATCTGTTTGCTATATCCATTAGATCTGATACTGTTTTTGGCTTGATTCTGCCCATCTCTTCGACTAGGTCTCCTCGCCTTAACCCAACTATGAATGCATCTATTGCTCTTTCGTCTGAAACTTTGACTGCCGATTTTTTGATGATGCTCCATCTTTGGATATATGCCCTTAATGTCTCACCGCGTTGCCGTACGCAGGCTTTGACTTCTTCTATGGACGTTGGCCGCTTATATGTCAACTTGAAGTTGCTCGTAAATTCTTTTGTGAGTTCCTCCCAGCTTTCGATTGTTTCTTTTTCTAATTTTCTCAACCATGACCGTGCTACACCGGTGAGGTGTAATTACAAACTTTGCATTGCTGTTTCCCTGGTTCCTCCCAGTAATTTTATTGTTTGCAGGTAATCTGAGAGCCATGACTGTGGCTCCTGAGATCCGTCATATTTTTGCTGGTCATGGGGTAGTTTGAAACCTTTGGGTACTGGTGTGGTGCGAACCCTGTGGGTAAAGCATGATGCCCCCATCTCTTTTTTGTCATCTTCGTAATCGTATATCTTGTTTGGAGACCTAGATCTCCGGGTTCCTCCATACTTTGGGCTTCTATGTCGCTTTGGTGATGGTGTTCTAGATTGTCGACTGCCGCTCCTGTGCCGAGGACTATTGTGACGGCGTGATGATCTTGGTTTATGGGTTCCTTTGTTGCGATATGCCTCCTCCTCTTTCGCTGATAATTTGTTGCCTACCATCTTCAATCCATTTAGTGCTGCCCGATGCATGTGTTCCCTTGGGTCTCCTGGGTTTGGTCGTGTTGTATGTAGGTATGCTTGGGCTGCCACCAATGCTGCTTCAGGAGTTTTTGGTATGATATTTCCTTGCTCGTCAACCGATAGGAAAGACGAGTCGAGGTTTTTGGAGATACTTTTCCTTTCTGAGTACTCGAGGTTTTCAAACCTTGATCCATGTCGACGATGCCTTTTGTTTGTGTATGACGCATCACTACGTGCTCTGCAAGCAGCGTTGCTTGCTGCAATGGCTGAGTCTTTCCTCTTCTGTATTTCAATCCTCTCCTTTGCTAGTTGCTTCGCCTGCTGCCTTGGGGCGTAGTGGTACACTAGAAGCATATTTTTGCTAGAGTTTGTGGGTATTGGCGTGCCGTGCTTCACGGCTGTCTTGATTATTCTCCACTCCTCGACTGATAGTCGAACTTTCTCCCTAGTTGTGAGGGAGTCTGCAGTTTCTCCTTCTGCTAGATGATTCGCCCCTCTGTTTATATTTGCTGGATTGAGCACTGGATTGTTGTTTTCATCGAGTTCTTCTGAGTTGTCTCCTGTGATGGCGAGTACCTGGTATCGATTGTCGAGTTTGCTGTTGGAACTTGAGAAGATCGAATTATCATCTTCAGAAAGCTCTAATCCTGTCTTCCAGGTGTCTATTGATTTATCTTAAGTATCGTCATGGCAGATTATGAGATCTTTGAGTTGAACTTCTAAGTCGAAATTCTCCATGATTTTGTCGCCTCCTGTGAATTTTCCTTCTTCTACTTCTGCTGAGCTGACCGGCGAGTTTACCTCGCTGGAAGAGCCTTCTGAAAATTCTGACATTGCTACTGTCTTAGGTTCACCTGCCGATGGACCCGGTTTCGTCAGATCTGAAAGGCGGATTGAACCTAGTGATCCGATGCGAAAGTGTAGACTTCCGATCGTCAAATCCATATCTTGATCCATACTCTCGAATACTTGCGTGAAACTTGACTGATGAGGTTGAAAATCGACGGTTCCGAAGGGTATCTGGATTTCGTCGACTTCTGGATTGCTATTGGCTAGAAGCGAAAAAGCCGTCGAATTCATGATTTCAACGCCCAGAGTCCCCACGGTCGGCGCCAATTGATGAGGGTTAACTCGACAAATGTCCTAGATGAAGGACTTAGGATCGGGGAGATAGGGCGTCGGATGAACTCGAAGGTAAAATCAGTCAAACAAGGTGTCTATCGAAAGTAAACGTGGGTGTCAACCTGGCTTGCTTTCAATCTGTCCCTCACCGTCCCCTCCTAGCCCCTATATATAGGTGGCCAGGTCTCAGGGATCGGAAGGGATCCGATACAGATTACAATATCGACATACGACATGAACTCGTATTTCGACTAGTATTACAATTGGGCCTAGCTTAACGGGCCCCAGGGGTACTCAACTGTCGGGCTCTATTATCTATACCCTTGTCAATTTCAAAACTATGTTGTATTGTTTTATGTTGATCCGTAAACTTGTTGTATTTGTTGTGATCAATTTGATGTATTTTTTGTATTTGTTGTGAACAATTTGTTGTATTTGTATGGTACATTTATTTGTGAATTTATGAAGTTTGTTTGATCTTCTTTGATGCATAGTTGGGTGTGATTGTTGTTTCCGCCGGCGCTGCGCGCTGTATAATGGAGCGTCCGGTGAAGGAACATTTTTAGCGCTCGCCAACTCGCTCTAGTTTAGCGCCTTCGGTGGGGGAAAATTCGGGGCAGCGCGCGGTAAACGTTTACAGTGCGGTCGCAGAGACATATAGCGCGCCAAAATATAGCGCGCCTGTTGGAGATGCTCTTAGTCTACCAAAATGCTGCAAACAACACATACCACCATCTCTGATGCCGCCGTCCCAACATACACCCCTCGGCACCAAAGCCGCATGCAAGCCACTGCACCGCACAACCTCAAGTTAGCAAATGGAAGAACATTGATTATAGATGCTCATATCCAAAGTATTAGGTTCTAAATAAACTGTGCTGCTTTGTTTTGTGTGTGAGGTGTTGTACAAAGTATACCGACATTAATTGAGCCCAAACCGAAAGAAGAAACCTCACCCACTCTCGCTCCCCAAGGGTGATGGGGCTCCCCCTACTCCGACCGCATCCTCCCTCCACCCACTCCCTCCATCGTTGCTACCGGCAGGGGTCGTTGGGCAAAGCCCGGGAGCCATCGGCCTTTCCCTGCGCCCTGGAGAGCCGATCGATATATACCCTCCCTTTTCCTAGCGGCAGTGCACCTCGGGAGGCGACGTTCCAGCATGGCCGGGCGGTGCTGGTATGGTGGCATTGGCGCGGCGGGGTTTCATGGATGTAAGGTGGTCTTCAGTGCTTCATGGCCCAAATATGGGCAACTCGGGCCCTAGATGGGCCCAGGCGGGCTCCAGATGGTCTTGGGAAGGCTAGGTGCCTGTGTCTGCATCTCCAAAGCTCTCTGGGGATGGGGACGATGCAGGCGTGATGCTGAGGATGGTGGCGGTGGCGGTCGGCCTGTTGCAGCGTGGCGGCAGGCTTTATTGCCTAGCTTGGACCCAACCAGACCCTCTTGGGACTAGTGTGCCTCCTCGGGGGCTTTATGGGCCCGCTTAGCCCGGCCGGACCGAACTAGGACTAGGGTGCCTTGCTGCCGCATTTGATACTCTGGTCGACTACCGCCTATGGCGGTAGAGGTTGTTCCCTCCCGGGCAGTCGGGGTACTGCACGCCTCGACTCATGTTCGCATTCACTTTTGTCTTGCATGCCTCATGATGATAGCTTCAGTGAGACGACGATGTCAGCTTCTTGACCATACTGGCACATGCTGGCGGGCGACGAGTTTGGTGGTGGTGAGGCTTTGACCTCGCGGGGATCATGTGCACCGAATCGCCCGAGGGTTGTGGATGGGGGGTTTTGGGAGAAATCACCAACATGGTGCCGCCTCCGCGTCGCACCAATCCTTCCAGGGGGCATCGTGGCTAGCTTGTGTCCAGTTCCCTCTATGTGTAGGGGGAAACCCTAGGACCAACTGGTTCGGGTAGCAGCACTCGCTTTCTTTCTTGAAGGTGCTACTTGATACCTGATGATTCATTGCTAGGAGTAGGGTGGCACATTTTTGAACGGTGCAGCGGCTACAGGTCGTTATCGTTTAGTTGATCTGTCTTTGTCTATATTTTGTTTCTCCTTTTGGGCATGTTTTACTGCTGTCCTAGCATTTTCTTTCGTTTCGACTCTCGTTGGTTGTATCGTGTGGTTACTATATTAATATAGCGGAGCGAAAGCATGTTTCGAGGTAAGGTGATGTTTCTAACAAGAATTATACTCCACTTGACCAAACAGTGTGTACGTAATAGATCTTACCTTACGTTAAGTAGAATAATAGTTGTAAAATTTATTTTACGCACGGTGAAATGGACATACTCTACACGCTAGGGGGAAATTAATTTGCTGATGTATGTGCGTATAAATGGTACCACCACCTCGAATTCAGCGGTTGAATTGTCCATACTATAGATATATTTAAATATTTTGACTGTGCGTCCGTTTGACCCGGCCATGCATGTACAATCTAGTTTCAACGATGAGCATAGGCTGGTTAACTGGTCCCGGCCAGAGACCTGGTCCATCTGCTCTCCGAACTTGAAGGAGAAGAAAAAGTGAGCAGGATAGTCGGATCATCTTACACACTAAATAGGCTTTCGCTCCGCTATATTAATATAGCAACCACACGATACAATAAGTTTGTTGGGGCCGCAGTACAACCTAGCCCGAAAGAAAAAAGAAAGAAAAGAAAAACAAATGCTGACACCGGTAGATCGACGAAACAAAGATGACCCGCCACCGTTGCGCCCTTCAGAGAATTCCCACCACGCTCGTAGCATACTGAAACGCCATGTACCAAGCAACACCTTCAAGAAGGAAGGCGACGACGACGCCTCTGCTGCCCGCACTAGTCCTATGGATTCCCCTGATACACAGAGGGGAGTGGGAAAGGGGTACACCGAGGCCCTTCAGGAAGGAAGGTGGCACCCGCAGGCGTCACCGCGTCGATGTCGGACAAGCCGATAGAGATTTCTCCCAACCCCCAAAAAACCACCACCCTGACGATTCGAAGTGCTCCACCCAACTTGCCGCCCACCAGCATGTGCCACCACGGTCTTACGCCATCCTTGTCGTCTCACCGTGGCCACCGACACGAGACCAAGAAGATAGAAAATGGGACAACAAAACCGTGGGCAGCAGCATCGCAGCCAAGCCGGAGGGAACTACCTCCACCGCCATCTCGGTAGCTGACCGGACGCGGCAATAGGGTCACACCAGGCCCGCACTGGCCCGGCCAGGCCCAAATAGGCCCGAAAGACCCCGCCCGCATGCTGCAGCAAGCCAGCTTTGATGCCACTGCCACCACCAATTTGCCATCGCACTTCTCCACCTCCAGGAAGCTTCGTCGTCGCGCGAAGACTAGCCTGCCCGCCCCTACCCAGATGAGGCCCAAATGGGCCTAGATTTGGGACGAACGGGCGCCGCCGGCCACCCGCGCCACCACGTGGCCCGCGGCCAATGCCGGCTCCGCCGCACCGAAACCCACCTGCTCGCGGGACCCAACTGCCGAGCCAGACCGTCACCGATAGATCCGCACCGCCGCCGGGAAGAAGGTGCCCCGAAACCGCCTCCTAGCACGTGGGGAAAGGCAGTCCGCCGCCACCGGCGCCACCAGTGCTTCGCCCGGCGGCTCTTGCCGGCGGCGGCGACGGGGGAAGGAGGAGGAAGGGAAGGTTGGACCGGGAGAGAGGCGGCGGCGCTCCCTCGCCTCGGGGAGGGCGAGAGGAGCGTGGGGATAGGGTTGGACAGTTCGTTGATTCTATAATCGGATCATCTTGCTGTTCGTGTAGTAGTACATGCCAATGGAGAAGTACATTAAGCTTCCCATTTCTTAGGTACGGAAACGACGATGCAAAAATTAATTAACAAAATCAGTAAGCTAATTAATTTACTACAACTCTTCTCCATGGTCTTTTATTTTGGTACTATAGGAGTATGCTTTCATTATTATAATAACTCCTATATGATGATGTAGTAGATGGAATATTTGCATTTCATATTGTTTGCTAGTACAAAGCATTTTATGACTTGATAAAAAGATTGTCAGACAATTACAATTATTTGTTAAAATTGACAACATGACAATGATGGTGCTCGGTCAATGCATACCATTTATCCATCTAAATCGATGATACAAGAGCACCTTTTGAAAAGTAAAGCTAGTTTACATCGAAATAAATTTGTCTGGCAATATTCATACTAATTTTGAGGGTTTTTTTTTGTTGGCAAACTTTCTAGCACACCATGCCTCGTAGGCCTCCTGGTTTTTCTCTCGATGCGCTTTCTTTGTTTTCTTCGCTAGTTGCTTGAACTTTTTTTTCACTACGCTTCCCCATATTTCTTTAATCCTCGAACCAAAATTCTTTAGTGCAACGGGCTACTTCCAACCAAACTAAATTTAGCCCACCTGTCTTGCTTACCTTTGTTCCATGCTACTTCTTCGGTGGCCTGAGTTCAAGAAGCTCTTCAACCATGTCCCTGTATTTGTCTGACTCAATCTTTCCAAAAACTGAGTGAATCCATACGGGATGTGCGGCGCACGAGAAAAAAGCATTTCTCTAGAATTGTCGGATCATCTTATTGCTCATGTGGTATAGCTACATGCCGGCGGGCCATGAAGACGTAAATTAACCTTCACAGTTATTAGGTAGGAAAACGATGATGTAAATCTACTATATACTAAAAGCATAATATGGGGTTATGTTTTCGAGACACCACGTTAATCCACATAGACTAAAATAATTTGAATCGTTGATCTTGATTATAATGGTTGAGATTTAAAGCTTCAAAAGTTACGCAAAGTAAATCGTGTACAACCTGTCACGTGTACGCGTATGTCTCATTGGGCACAAAAAAAAATCCAAAGCTGATATTGTTACGTACTAGAAGTAAACTCTAAAGTTGATTTAAAGTTGATTGGTAATGAAAAAAACACAACGCTGATCGTTGCGATTTGATTTTTGCTTATCATGTGTGTCCTCTTGTTACTCAGCCTACTCGGTGCAAAAAGATATAGTGGCAGTTTGGCAGAAAAATGTAGTGTTTTGCAGTAAAACGTAGTTTCTAAACGTATGTAAAGTGATGTGTACGTATATATACATATAGAAACGCTATTTAGCATCGTAATTTTATGTTATTATAAATAATAATTTTATGTTTATATACTAATAATTAAATTCATATTGACTCATAACGTATTGTTTGTCGTTACAGTGTAAAAATAACATAAAAGTATGTATTTTATGTCGTATTTTTTTATGACATGTAAATATTTTTTTTACGTCATTTATATTTTTTCTTATGTTCTGCTTGACTTCAGAAGTAAGACAAAATTTACGTGACGTAAAAATCATCTACGATTGTAAAACTAGGGGGTGAGTGTAGAATAAGCTATTCTACACTCAGGATGTCAAATAACGCGACTCTACATACATATTATTAGCTAATATATTTTTAAATAAAGCAATTTCATGGTTCACAGGTTTTGAAAATAGTATGAAGTCGTAAACTGATGCGTACATAGGTATATATACATATTATTACCTAATATTTTTTTAAATAAAGTAATTTCACGGTTCACAGGTTTTCAAAATTGTATGAAGTTAATTTCTAAAAGTACAATATTCTCGCAAAAATGAAAAATCAACACTCTAATCATGTAGGCCGTCTTCATTAGAAGACCACAATCGATAAGTCTTCATAACCATACCTAAACTTTACACACGCCAATAAATATTCATAATTGTACCAAGATAATCACAATAATTTCTTGGCGCACAAGATATAAATGAGACGCGCACGATTTCTCTTTATAATATTGCATGATATTTTAGAAAGTAAGCTAGATAGGAGTTTTCCATTGAGTTGATGCTGATAGTCTATTGGAACAATCAGTGTCAAATGAAAGAGAGAGGTTAAACTGTGAAAGAAGGAGGAATCTTGGGTGTACATAATTAGGCAATTGCGTGAATACGAAAAACATGGTCAATATTATCAAAATATAAATACCACAGAAACCATGTTTCTGGATAGAAGAGGTCGAGTGTTTGATTGACAGGGTTCGAATCTTTTAAAAAAATTACACCAAACTAGAAATGAAAAGATATACTTTGGGTCCTAATTAAATGGAACATTCAGTAACACTGAATAAACAATATGGGACAGATAGTGAGGTAAATTTAAATTTATCTCCAAATACAATATCACGTACACCTGAGACATATGACCATTAGTTTGATATTTTTGAAATAACGCATTTGTGATATTGTTTTTATAATATCATTGGTAGTTGCAAAATCATACTATATCATACCACACTTTGTCATAATACATAATTACAAATAATTTCAGAGTCAATAGGCTAAGTAATTAAATAGTAAAGATGTCGCCCTCGCATTTGAGAGGGCCACCTTGCTAGTATTAATAAAAGAATCATCGTGCTAGGACTACTCCTTCTAATCTATATTACTTGTCGCTGGTTTAGTGTAGTTTTGTACCAATTCAGCGATAAGCCGATAAGTAATAGGAATCGGACGGAGTACGACCCTTCCTATTTAAAATGCCACCTTAAAGCCCATGTAAATGTTCAAGATGGCCTAAATTTTTACTCAAAGATTGTATGCTGGAATTTTTTTATACAGAGATTAGTGATAGCTAACAAAACTATCCCCGTGTGGCACCCCTAGGGCGACACCGGGGGCGAAACCCATCTACCACCACCAGCCCTCCCCGTCGCCTGCTCCTCTCGCCGTTGTTGCTGCCGGCCCTAGATGCAGCGGTGGTGGGCCCAGTTATCGAAGGGTGGTCGCCGACTCTGCTGCGGGCGAAGTCGGTCAACTTGTCGACGTGCAGCGACCAGGGCGGTGCCCCTGGTTGGGGTGCTGGTAGAGGCTTTCCGCCGGCGGCACCATGACCGGCGATGGAGTTGGAAGGTTGGGACTTGGGAGGATGTGGGCAAAATCCAGAGATGATTTGGGTGGATCTCCCATGCCGCAGGGTTTTGGCAGGTGGAGTGGGAGCCTACTAGCTCAGCTTTGCATAAAGGAGGCGATCCTAGGGTTCCAACTCGCGCCGAGATGAAGATCTCCCAGATGTTCGTCCTCGTTGATCTAGGTCAAGCGTCGTATTTCGGAAGGCTCAACCAGTGACCTCCACTGGGCGCTTCATGCCATCATGTCTACCATAATTTTTAATCTTGGACAAATAAGAAACCTCGTCCTCAAAATAATTTGCATGAGTCCTAGGAAAGTCTGGATCTCAAGTATAAATAGAAACCTAAATTCGCATCTGTGATGATTTCAACTCAAATGTTGGTTTAGACATCCCTCCTCAACCAATTGAGCTAGATCAAGCCTGGACATGGGCAGCCCGGCCCGAAAAACTCGGGCTTGGGCTGCATTTTTTGGCCCGATGGATGGGCCTGGGCCGCAGAATCATGGCCTGACTTACTTGGGCTGGGCCTAGGTAGCAATTTCGGACAATTTTGGAAAGGCCCGGCCCGACAGCCCGATGGCCCCACAAGAAACAGCTCACTCGGCCCAGGCTGGGCTGACATTTTCTGCACCGATAGTCGGGCTGGGCCGGGCCTGGCCGCCATTTCTGTTTTGGGCTTTTTCTTGGCCTGACCTGGCCCGGCCCGAGAAGATGCCCAGGTATAGCTGGTAGACTCACTTCCTTCTTTATACTATATACATGTCAATGATCCTTAGAAACAACAAACACCCACAAACAGCCAAAACAAATCTAACCACTGTGATCGACCGTCAACAAACACAAATCTTGAGCGAACAACCAAGACATATATTGTCGTTGATTTTTCAACCTGTGGTCAGAGAAGTACAGCTGTGTATGCACTGCAGCTAGCGGCGTTCTGATACTTCAGCGCAGAGTTGCTATTGGACGAGTGTTTGAATTCTGTTGCCAAAGCAAGGCCGACCATGGACTCGTACGTTCTGCTATACTATTCATCCGCATGTCGATTAGTATAAAATACGTCCATGCGTGTCGCTTACAGTTACTGGTGATGTCCTGCATGGATAGATGGACCGCAGCATTTTAGGCCTGCCGAACCTCCCTCCGGCGATTGCGGTTCGGCCGGTCGATCGAATCCAAAAGTCGCAGTTCGCATTCAGCAGCTAAAATACCGGCATTGAATTTCTTTTGACTCGAGTCTAACCGTAAAGCACCAAAACAGGAACATCACCACATGCATTTGATTTGCCAGTTTTGGATGAGCATGTAACGTTGCATTGCTGGTCTAATTGCGTGGAAGCAGCCAAACCAATAATACTATGATATATTATAGCAATGAACAGTACATGGTAGAGATACATAAGCTGTCTTCAGCAATTATAAAACAAAGTCTAAGAAAAAACGAGCTAATCTTCGAGGTCTTCAAACTCTTCTTCTTGCATGACACAATCTTGTATTTTTCTGAAGGCAGCCAAAAGATAATGGCGCAGATATCAAACCATAAACCTGTAAATACCAACAATGGTTCTCCCTTTTTTTTAATTAGAGCCGCAATGCCAAGGCTACGTGCACGCACGCAACCATTAAAGCAATCATACAACATCGGCAAGAGTACCAACACCAGTATTACAGGGAAGAGAAACCGAACAACCTTGTCAACGTCGCTAAACGCGTGGTTTTTCAATGCCTGTCATGTCATGGCCGGTGGACGTCGATCACTAACGCATGCCAAGTACTACTAGTAGCTAGCATCTCTATATTTGTACCGCCACTAAATCCGTTACTTTGAAGGAGATCTTCTCGGTCCATTTCGAAGACACTTCCCATGGCCACTGGGGTCAATGCATGCACTGTCCTCTTCCACGCAATGTTCTCTGACCATGTGCAAGAGTAGATGAGCATTCTGAATTTCTGATCCGAAAAAGCTCATGCCTTTTCTTAGGGACAAAAAATCTCATAGCTAGTTCATATGAACAAGAAACACAATTTATTTGAGCAAACCTTGTCGGCGAGGCATCCACATGCAAAGAGATGTCATCTACAAACATAGGGAGCATTAAGGAATCTTCTTTTGTTTATCTGAGTAAGAATTCACCCAGTTTAATAAGGATAATCAGGTCCACAAACCCATGTATTGCCCTATTTATAAGGAAAAACCAGGCCCAAAACCGCACAAGCGAGGAGGCCCTATCGTCCGCAAGAATAGATCTTACCTCACGTTACGTAGAAAAATAGTTGTAAGATCGATTTTTTTCTAACGGTGAAATGGACATACACTACAGGCTTAGGGTAAAGAAGAATGAATTTACGTGTAACGACCCAGGATTTTATCAATTTCTGGGGGAATTTTTTTCGTTTTTGTTTTGCTTGAGATGATTGGAAATTCACAGAGATTTAAAACTTTTTGAGTCTAATTGAAAGCTTTATTAGAAAACTATTTTAAACCTTCTATTATTTTCTTGAAGAACTTCCTTGAGAAAGATCAAGAATCAAAATACTATTTTCCATCCTTTATTCAAACCCTATTTAGCTTTATGCAAGCATCCCTGGATGGAAATATTTCTCAAAAGGATTTATAAGTCTTGCATTATCAGAAATGTGTTTTAAAATGAGATTCAAAATATTATTTCTCTAAAGTTTATTCTCTGAATTTAAAAGGACTATTTTAAAAATCCTATTACTATTTGTATTATGCAAGCAAAGCCTTTTTACTAAATTTATAAAGTCTTTTTGAAAATCTTGTTTTTATTTATGAAAACATGTTTGTTACTGTTCTGGATTGTTGTCTTGAATTTTAGAAAATTTTACATTTTGGTTTGAATTGATTTGAAGCATTATTGCAAAATCTATGAAGAAATAAAGAAAACAGAAAAAGAAAAGAAGAAAAGAAACAAAAAAAAATACGAAAAGGGCCTCGGGGAACCCCTCGGCCCAGAGATGAAAAGAGACCCGCAGCCCACTTACCTTCATACCGAACCGGTACCGTTATTCCTCCCCCCCCCCCTCTCTGACATGTGGACCCCACATGTCATCATCAAGCTCCAGCCCGAAACTCCCGCCGGAGACCGTTTCCCCCTCTGATTACTCCCCTCTTCAATACGCTTTATTTCCTGCAGTAATCGACGCCTAGCCGCGGGTATAAAAACCCCTCGCCATCCTCCTCAACCTCCCTTTCGTCCTCGCCAGTTAGCGCCGCCAGGCCGACGGAATCGATCGTCGGAGTCCGCCACTGCTGCTGCCATGTTCTCTTCGATACGGCCATCACAGTGAGGTAGCGCCGCTCCCCTTTGGTCCATGCTCCTCCCCAGGTCCCTGCGCACCTTCTGATATTCACCGTTCCCTCTATTTTACAGCGAATCGAGGAGTGGAACCTCACCTGCATCTAACCGTCGCCTAGAACCGCTCCGGTCGCCCCTCCTCGAAGCTCCAGGAAGAAATCGACACCACCGATAATTCTCCCGTCCTCGCCGTGTCAAGCTGCACGTCGTCCACTCTTTCCCATCACCAGGAGGTCACCGGAGCAGTCGCCGTAGACCTCCAGGGCCACAGACCTCGCCGCCGACGTCCTTTTCTCCGGTGAGCCCTCTCCCCATCTCGTTCTGCCGCCCGATGTTGATCCGATGGCCCGGATGGATTCACTTAAGTGAACAGGTATGGAGCCATCTGGTTCATCCAATCAGCATAAGATCTAACGGCCTCAATTCGTGATCCGGTCGAACCGGTACGCACCAGTAGGAATCTGCCACGTGGCCTTCCCAGATCCAAACAGATTTTCAAATAGAAATCTGAATCAGAATTCAATCCAATCTTGCAAAAATCATATCTTTTGATCCCTGCATCCAAAAATAGCAAATAATATACCATTGGAATCCTTAGGAAGTGTAGAATCCAGTAGAACCATAATATCTTATATTTTTATGGGTTCAATTTGAAACTATTTTCAAATTGAGTTAAACCCTTCTGTTAGCTCGATAAATTCATATCTTTAGTTCTGTTAATCCAAAAATTGCAAATTTGTAGTCTTTGGAATCCTCTAATCTTGTAGAACATCATAGGATCAATAAAATCCAAATTTGATACGTGCACACACTTTGTGCATTCAAATTTGTCCAAATCACTATTTTGGTGATAATTCAAATTCTATGACTTGTTTCAGAGTGAATCCACTTGTAGTGACTTTGTATTACTGCAAGCTATCCAGTAGCATCACTCTTATATTTACCTGAACCAGGTCACAATTATTCAAATTCTAATATGAGAATTTGAGTATTCCTATATAGATTAAATCTATTTCTGTTCAGCAATGTTTCCTCCTACCATAGCAAATCCTATAATCATACCTAGTCATCAATGTTATCCAAATAACATCATGATCAAGATCATGTCTACTTAGACCTATCTTGTCCAGTTCACACATATTCAAATTACAATTGTGTTGTTTGAGTAAAGTGAGATACATCTCAATCATAGATTTCCATTTTGTTATTGTAGTATTGATTCAATTCTACTACCATAGCTCATAATCATACCTATCCATAACCATCATACTAAATAACATCCAATCTTATTCAACCCCAAGCCTATGTGTAACATATACTATTTTGAGTAAGTGTTATCACACTCTTTTCAGTAGTGTTATATTGCATTATTTAATCCTTTTGTGAATCTATTTACATAAGTCATCCCTAAACCATATCTATTACCTATAGCCATTTATTCATGTCTACTCAATCTTAGCCATACATTGAACTATTCAATTTACAATTGAGTTAATTGAGTACTTCAATGTTATAAGAATCCTAGCCTAAGCTTAAGTGTAATATATACTATTTAAGAATAATTGTTGTCACACTTATTCAATAGTATTGCTATTGCTCTATTTTGTCTCTTGTGTGATTTACCCACATGAGATATTCCAAGATTCAATATGCTTTGATGAAGCATAAAGATCTCACTCATTATACTTGGTCTAATTCATATATATTCAAATTGCAATTGTGCTACTTGAGTAGAATATGAATTCATCTCAAACCTAGATTCTATTAATGTGGAATTGTTATAGCCCATACCATAGTATGTGTTATACACCATGTTGATCAATGAACCATTTTGAGCCATGTCCTCAAATATCAATCATTCATACCCAATCCAATGCCTACCTAATCTTGTCTCTATGTATTGGACTATTCAACTTGCAAATGTGCTAATTGAGTAGTTCAAGCATTCTTAAAACCTAGCCTAGTTCCTAAGTGCAAATAGATACTATTTAAGAGTGATTGTTGTCACATTTACTCAATAGTGTTGTAGTTGCACAAACTGACTCTTGTGTAATTTATTACACATGAACTATTCCTAAAACTCTTATATGCTTTGATAAAGCATAAAACTTCATCAATTATAATTGCCTAGACCAATTATCTCTCCAATCGTATTGATCTTTCCCAACTAAGCTCTCAAATCCATATCCCACAAATCATGATCCTTTACCATATCTTTCTTATCATAACATATCAATAAATCCAAATCGTTAAACAAATACTTTTCAATTGTTTGATTTGTTTGATTGTGTTGGTATGGATTGTTTATGGTATGCTATTTTCTTGTGCTATAGTTTGTGCGAAGAGCTACGTGCCTAGTTGAGAGAAGCGGAACGTCGTGATCTTCAAAAGGCAAGTGACACACATATCCCTTACCCATTTTACTTATGCATTAGTTTGTTCACCTCTTGTAGTATGCATGATAGGTGTTTTACTCAACTGTTTTATCAAATGCTTAGATCCCAGTAGTGTGTAGCTATCCCTCAAACCCCACCTGATAGGATGCTAAATACTCTGTTAATATTGATGCCATGCTAAGATCACTTGAAAAGTGTTTTGTGAAAAGTTAAGAACTTCAACTAAAATGAAACACCTGGGTGGAATGGTTTGATAAGATGAGGCGAGGTAGGTGGGTTCGGGGACGCAAGCCTCATAAGAGGATGTGGGAACCGAATGCCGCTCGGGATGGCCACCCAGGAATAAAGAGATGGCTATGTCTTCCATGCTTAGTGTACTTCCAGTGCAGCCTTATGACATTATGGGCTCTGTCTTGACTGATTAGAATGTGGGAGTGCAACTTGTCGGCAAGAAGTGGTGGTAGTCAATTATAGGTTGGGAGCGGTGCTTGCCAAGTTAGTTGTCCTCTCCTTCTAAAAGGTCTCGTTTCATTTTATTTATGGGCATAAAATGAATCGTAAGGTGAAAGTGCACAACCCTTGCAAGGTGTATAAAACTAATCGATTAGCCGTGTCCTCGGTTATGGACAATTGAGTCTCTAGACATGGAATGTACGGAAGAATCTCATCACCGATTCTGAATTATTAAAATTTGTCTAGAAACCCCTAGGTAGGAACTAAGGACCACACACTCCGAGGGGTGGTGGTGCCTGAGGTTCCAAACTTTGTTGAGTTTCGCCCAGAACTACATACCGGCCAGTATGTAGTGTATGGGGGTTGTCTTGACCTTTGAAAAATAAAATTTGTTGAAAGAAAGTATTAAAATGGATTATAGGATAAAATTGGCTTTATGCAATCAGCCTATGAGATCCACCAGCCAAATGTCATGTAGTATAGTCTTTCCACAAAATGCCACCAAATATGTGTCATTTGCCAGTACATCATTGTACTGACCCCTCTGGGGCTGCATATTCAAACGTGCAGGTTTACTGTCGAGTAAGGAACCAGGAGTAGGATCTCGAGACTACATTCCAACATGTCTGCCTGTGGCACGTGATGAAGAATGGAGGCTCACTGCAACTATGCTTTATGCTATGTACTCGTAAGGTTGAAGACCTATGTAACTGGATTTACGTTGTAATATTGATGCTATTGCAATGATTACTTATTTTGTACTGTGGTGCTATCTACTGATCCAGGGAATGGCACAGATACACAGGAGTTCTGCCTTTAGTAAAAGGCGGGGCGTTACAAATGGTATCAGAGCATAGTGTTGCCTGTAGGATCGAGACCCTAGGTTTGGAATTAGAAATAGAAAGACCCTAGGATAAAAATCTCTATCTCATCTTACTTCTATTCAAAAGAGAATGTTGCATCTTGAAACTCCTCGTATTTCTTCCCTACTTCATTTTCAAATGATTCCCCTTAAGATGACCCAACTCTCGGAACCAGCAAGAAAGGACAGAAGAACACAATGTGCCAGAAGAATGAGACTTCTACTTCATAGGTTGACCTTGATCCAACATGAAGAACTACATTGAAGACCAACAAAGAGCTCGAGGAAATGTGGATATGAAGGCTGCCCCACACCAATGATGCATTGGGGAAGTGGAAATAAGAAATGGAACAATGAAACTAAAATAGAATAGACCACCAAGATTCTAGTTTATAGAACCAACGATTTATAGATGCTTCTATGATCATACAAAATTGGTGTATGACCATATTGTTTTGTTGGCGTGTTTTTCCAAAACCTATCAAAAGATTTTTCAATGATTGTTTGGTTTATGTTTGTTTGTTGCATGGTTTGTTGTTCGTGCATGGGTAGGAAAATTTTCTTCTTTAGCTCTATCTATCTATTACTCACCTTTGCTAAAACCACCTCAGATGCCGCCTCACCGTGAAAACAACAACAACAACAGCAGCAACAACAACATCAGCAACCTCTATGATGTGGTCCAACAGTTAGCCACAGGTCGAGCCCAGCTCATGCAGATGATGACCCAATTCATCCAAGCAAGCACCAACCTCATGAACAACAACAACAATCCACCACCCCCACCCCAAGTTGACCGACTAGTTCGTTTCCTGAAGTTCAGAGCCAATAAGTTTTCATCTGCCACAGACCCAATAGTGGCTGATGACTGGCTGCATTCAGTCAGTAAGGACTTAGTTACCTGTGAGTGCACAGATGCTGAAAAGATTAGATTCACTGCCCACCTGCTAGAGGGACCAGCAGCAATGTGGTGGGATACTTACCAAGTCACCAATCCAATTGAAGGTCTGGACTGGGATTCCTTCAGGGAAGGCTTTCGTAATGCTCAAGACCTAGAAAATTATAACAAGTAAAATCATGTTTTGTTAATTAACCGAATTCCTAATAATAATTGTGATCACTTAAAATGAGTTAAATATTAATTACCTTTTTTAAAGAATGTGTTCTTCAAAAGTTATTCTTTTAAGAACATATCAAAAAATAAGCATTTCATCAAATCATATGCTTTCTGATGACAAGTGCCTAGATATATTAAGATTGTTGTCAATCCTATAACTAGTTGGGTATTGTTATAATGATATGATCTACTTCAATCTTGCCTGTCCATGACCAACCAATTGTCTGCTATTTATAAGATGCAACTTAACAGTGTTACCTTCATGTCTTCACCATTAACCATCATTCCCTTGTAGCAAGGAATGATTATAAAACCCTAAAACAATAGCTCGTGTTAAAGTCTTATTCTTTTAATAGCACCTGATAGAGATCTAACCTAAAATGCTTAACAACCATGTTATGAGTGATTTAAAAGTGCAACACATCATCAATCAATCACCATAATTCAATGATAACAAATCATCAGGGTTAAGTTATGCTTAGAACGATGCATATCATATCTTATGCATATCATGCTGCAGATTTCTAACATCATCCCTACCGGATGATAATTGCTATTTCAGAATTGGGATTTCTATCATATCGAAGACCCTGACTCGCATAATCTTGTAGTCAGAAAGGCAAGTTCACTCTTGCTCATATCTCTCGTGTATTTTTATCAAATTACTTGCAAATATATATACCGGTGGTATTATTATTACTGCATTCAAAGTAAAAGGTTCGGTTTTACTAAGGAATATGAATAGTGGTTTTGACCTGAATGGTTGTTGCCCTAGGATGGTGGGCAGTGGGACCATGGTAAGAGTATGGTGGAGGTCCCACTATAACTGGAATGTTCACCTAGGATTAATAACCAATGTCGCCAGTGATTCTTGTGCCGTAAAATATGGTCAACCATAGGATCTGGAATGGGACGGAGGAGTCAGCTGTATCTTTTCCCTCTTGCATATCAACGGACATGCCATTTCGGAGCAGTTGTCTCCCTGTGCGGAGCCTCGGGATGGGTGGAATCCCCACAATGATTCCCCGGTTCTGGCGGTCTATGATGGATTGCGGCAACTACGGGGTAGAGGCCAAGGCCGATGTTACCACAGTGCGTAACCAAACCGGTGGGGGTAATTCTTTGTCAAAAAGGCAAGTATGCCGAGGTCGGCAACTACCAAAGCGTAGACCGGCGAGGGTAGCGAACCGAAGTTGGAGCCGCAAAAGGGTGGGTATGCAAGGTCGCGGGAAGGAACAGTGATTGGCTCGGATCATTGGCTGGGCCCCACACACAAGAAGTGTGGACGAGCTCTAGACTCGGATGTGCAACAAGGCTTTGATCTCTTATGGGTACAAGTGACCACCTCTGCAGAGTGTAAGAAAGTATCTGGATACTCCCTGTTCCGGGAAGGAGCTGCGAACACGGCAGGAAAGGAGCCCATCGAAGCTCTAATCAACCTGTGAAGGCTGACGGACATAGTTCTTCTGAATAAAAGCAACCTCTTGAAGAAATGTTTACGAAAACTTGCATTGCCGAACGAATCTTGAGTCCAAGGCTGTAGCTAGTGCATAAAACACCTTATTCCTTATATGAACTTGTTGGGTAACGCTCGTTACTCACCCCACTCCCTCGTAACCCTTGCTTAGATCGGAGGCAACACAAGGAGACAATCCCGAGACACTGCAGACGAAGATGAAGCCTTCTATCAATGTCAGAACTATCAATAAAGTCAACGACTACGCCAAGCTTAGTGGAAAACTAGAACAGGAGTGGAAGGGGCTCAATTCCCCAATCCTAGAACCTAAGTAGCTAGGGTAGTTCTGTAGCAAGCCTACTGCATTAGTGAAGCTCTAGTTGAGTCTTCAATGTATTATTCTCGTGTGTAGTCGCCAGGACTAAACCTCTACCTGTTGAGGAAGTTCTGAAGCTCTTCTGTATGATGAAATTGTAATCCTATGCACCTACCTTGGACCTACGATGTTTCTGTTGTACCACTCTGATCGATGTAATACTAGTGAGACGGTGTTTCATTGGTATTATGTCAACAACTTGCATACTACACATGCAGTGGTATGCTGGGTAACCACATTACGCGCCACCACTTGTAGCGGTACTTCCTGAGAAGCTAGGACGCGTCAACTGGTCAAGTTCCACCCGTCGCCACCACGCCCGCAAAGTGTCCTCAAAGCTCGTTGGGAAATTGTTCGTCATCCTGCAAGAATATGGAGTTTGAAAAAAATGTGGGAGGTGATGACAACTTGTGTAATCATGCATAACATGATTGTGGAGGATGACCGCGAGGGGTCCAATAAACTCCATGGGTGGGAGTTTAAAGGGCCTATGATTACGCCGGACCATGTACCGCAAGAGTTTGAAGCTTTCCCACGAATGCATCGAGAAATTCGACACCGAGCTATTCATGATCAACTACAACTTGATTTGGTCAAGCACTTGTGGAACCACCAAGGCAACCAACAATAGATCTAGAATTGTTAAATTTGTTGTAATTTAAATTTCAATAAGTGTGTGAACTATGTCTACCAAACATGTACTATTCACATTTATCTTCAAGTTATTTATTTGTGTGTTTAGATGAGAATGAAGCTATGAAATAAGATAAATGATCATAATTGCCAAAGTAAAGAGTGGCAAAAAAGAGATGTCAAAGTAAAAGAGGGGAAATCGTAAAAGACCCAAGTAAAATTGGGGGAATAATAGTGGCTCGTAGGTTTTCCATAGCCAAGGAAAGCAATATGAAGGAGACAGAGGGGTCAGGAGGCATGCATGCAGGCATGATTGCCATGTCTTTTGCCTAACGATGTAGATCAACTGCACAGTGTCGGCATCTACCTCTAATCTTCACAGGAAGGTTCGTTCGTTGCACATAGTTACATTCAGGGAACCGGTACACCTGGCCTGGTGTGAAACGCGCGATTCCTACTCCCCGGTTCAACTCGAGCTCAAAGTCCACAGGAGTAGGTGAAGACGATGATGTAATCTAATCATATTTATTGGCATACAAGCAAAAATAATCATGGCATGCTCAGCGCAGCGAACTTTTTCTTGCTATAAATACCTGAGCCCAGCAAACAAACTCAAGGCACCATCTAGCTAAGCTAGCTAGCTAAAGCACCACATTCTGATTTCATCATGGCAGCGCGCGCCTTTGTGCTCTTCTCGCTCGTCCTCGCTCTGGCCATCGCCGGCGGCGCGTCGGCGCAGCTGTCGACGGGCTTCTACTCCTACTCCTGCCCGAACATGCTCACCGCCGTTCGGTCGGCGCTGCACCCGGCGATCGCCAGGGAGCGGCGCGTGGGCGCCTCCATCGTCCGCCTCTTCTTCCACGACTGCTTCGTCCAGGGCTGCGACGCCTCGCTGCTGCTGGACGACGCGCCGGGCTTCCAGGGCGAGAAGAACGCCGCGCCGAACAAGAACTCGGCCAGAGGGTTCGAGGTCATCGACGCCGTCAAGGCCGCCGTCGAGAAGGCGTGCCCCGGCGTCGTCTCCTGCGCCGACGTGCTTGCCGTCGCTGCTGAAGAGAGCGTCGTCTTTGTAAGTATAGTAGACACACGAGTCGATCCATGTAGCTGCGCGCGCTGGCGTACGTGCACCTAGAACTGAAGCTGACTAGCTGTGACATGTGTACCTGCAGTTGGGTGGACCGAGCTGGGAGGTGAAGATGGGGCGGAGGGACTCCACGACGGCGAGCTTCAACGGTGCCAACAATGACATCCCACCGCCGACTTCGGGGCTTGCCAACCTCACCTCCCTCTTCGCCGCCAAGGGGCTCTCCCAGAAGGACATGGTCGCGCTCTCAGGTATATATACATATACATGCAAAGCAGACACTTACTAATCGCTAAACGAAACTACTCCAGAAAATAAAATTATCTTCAGCAAATTAATTACTAATTACCATCTATCTATTCGCATTCGCATTCCATCATGAAAGTACTGCTCCAGTCATAACCAACATATATAGGTGATCAGGTGAAGCAAGGTTTTTCAGTTCACAGTTCACACACGTTGTTAAATTATCAGTGGAGCAGATAGCCTTCGTATATACAGAAACAAAACAGCTGGTATATATATCAAACAACGAACTGATAGCTAAGTTTTGACTCCAAAGCTCAAAATTTCTGCATAAGACATTTCACAGGGTTAAACAAATAATATTATACAGATGATGAGTTTTAGAGTTGGTGAAAAAATACCATTGAGGTATTGACCGGACCTGGTCGGTCCAAAGACTACTTGTATTTTTTATTATTATTCTAGATCTATTTGTAGTCTACTGTTGATGATGATTAGTAGATTATTGTAGACTTTTCGCATAAAAAAAAGATTGGGCAAAATCTAAACTAGTACATATGTTCCTTCGTTACTAAATTAACCACTAATTGTGGAATTGAACAAAAGTAATTTAAGGTACCTGATGCCTATCACCTTGTTTCAGGAGCACACACGATCGGCCTAGCGCGCTGCACCAACTTCAGGGGCCACATCTACAACGACACCGACATCGACACCGGCTTCGCGAAAAGCCGCCAGTCAAACTGCCCTCGCGCCACCGGCTCCGGCGATAACAACCTGGCGCCGCTGGACCTGCAGACCCCGACCGTCTTCGAGAACGCCTACTACAAGAACCTCGTGCAGAAAAGGGCCCTCCTGCACTCAGACCAGGAGCTCTTCAATGGTGGCGCCGCCGACGCGCAGGTCCGGGAGTACGTCGGCAACCAGGACGCCTTCTTCAGGGACTTCGTGGAGGGGATGATCAAGATGGGGGATGTTGCGCCGCTGACAGGGTCCAGTGGGCAGATCAGGAAGAACTGCAGGAGGATGAACTAAAAGACTTAGTCACATTCTGCACTTTCTGCGCAACAACTGTAATCCCTAGCATTTAAGGATGTGTTTGGTCGAGCCAATGTCTTCAAACAGCTTGTTTACTCAGTATACCTTTCAATTATGATTCAACAATTGTGAAACAAATGTATGACGTTCACACAATACTGCATGAATGCATGACGTTCTCTAATCTAATCTACTATACTGAATATATTTATGCATGCAGATAACATTAGTCATCGATCCCTGCACTGCTAACTTCAGATCTTTGTTTTCCAAACTTCATTTTCTCAACAAACTGCCGGTTTGTCTTTATCTGTCTCCCTCGACACAGGCGAACCCTACCTGCTAACTAGCAATAATCCTACACCTACGGACAGTGGCGGAGCCAGGAATTGAATTGAGCCGGGTCGAACAAATAAGCTATAAAAATTTTTGGGGCAAAAAATCACATGTAATCAACAAAAAATGGTCCAAACAGATTCATTTGTCACATTTCATCGAGTACAAGTACAAACTGACTAAAAACAAAAATAGATACAATAGTGCTATATTTTGAGAAGATATCATACCATTAAGTTGATTCCATGCTGGGAAGTCGAAATCCACGAGGAAGATGACCTCTACGGTTACAGTAGGCATGAAAACGAAGCATAATCTTCTTGTCATCAATTTGTGCAAATATCTCTTTCTCAACATGCCCTTGGTAGTGAAACAATGGTGGAACAACAGTGTGCTAACCGTGACGTGCCCTCTAGGACCCCGCCAACAATGGGGCTCGAAAGGGGGGAGGGGTGAATAGGATGTTTCGAATCAAGCGGGGAGAGTGGAGGGTATAATTATCAAATCGGGCCGTGGGAGTGGAGGGTGGAATTAGGGGAGGGGTTTCGGCAGGAGGTGATGTAATCCTTCGCACCCACCCTTTTCCTTTTCGCTGCAGCCCGCGTGTGCTCCCGCCATCTCATTGGTCGATCGGCTAAGCTTGTGTAGGGAAAAAAAATACCCTTTTACATCAGCGGAACGCAAGATAAGGGCATGAGCAATGGGGACAGTGGTATGCTACTGCCCCACGTAAGCACAAACCTAAAAAGTGAATAGAGCAATAGGTGTGAAGAATATTGGTCCAACCCATGACACTTTCTCTCTCCCTCAAAAGCTGCTTTAGTTTCTCTCTTTCCCTCTCACCTTTTTTCCCTCCCTCTTCACTTTTTGTGTTGAAGAGGCAGCCTCCTACAGAAGAGACTGCCTCTCCAAAAGTATATCATCCAAGCCTAAATTGGACCACCCGAGCCTATCTAAAGCTGCGAGGCAGCACCCCTGGGACTATGCATTGTACATGCCCTAAGAGTGGCTCCGCAGAAACGGCGGGCGGATTCGACCAATAGCACGCCTGTTGGTTGGGGAGCATGCGACCTAACGAACACCCAATATTGTCGTTGAGTTTTCGAGCCGTGTGGTCAGAGAAGTACAGCTGCATGCACCGAGCTCGTATTGCCGGTAACAACATACTAGTTTTACTACTTGCTCCGGCTCATATTACTCTTTGCTAATATAGATATATCTAGACACATTTTAGTAATAAATATATCCATATTACTATATTAGCGAGAGTAATATGGGTCCGAGAGAGTATAAAATATATGCACAACATGCATACTACTAGTTTGGTGATGTCCTGCCTTTCCTTGTCATGCTTGCATGCGTGCGTGAAGGACCGCAGCATTTTAGGCCTGCCGAACCTCTCCATCCGATCCGGCGATTGCGGTGCGGCCGGTCGGAACCAAAAGTCACAATTTGCATTCAGCAGCTACCGGCATTGAATTTCTTTGGACTCGAGTCCAGCCGTAAAGCAAAAACATTTATATATCCATATCTATAGCATGGACAATTCTCAATTCATCCCTGGATTCTTTTCTCATGGTATGGTAGTATTGAAAAACCGCTGATCATCACTTGGTATGGTTGCGTCCACGCTCGGTCGTCGAAAAGATATTTATATATCTATATCTACAGTTTGCAACTCTCCATATATACGGGTAGCTCAACCTAAAGTGGCAATTCAAATTCTTGCAAGTGGATGGGAAGGATTACAGATTTGAAAAAAGAGGAGAAGATTGAGGAAAATAGTCGAATCATCTTACTGTTCACTTACGATCGAGTAGCTACATGCCGATCGAGAGTTGGAGACACCAAATCAACCTTCAAGTTTGTTGGGTGGTACAATAGGGTGTTGGCCCATTCTCGCGGTCTTACATGAACAACTTTTACCGGCTGAATTTTATTACTATTTAACCATTTTTTTTCTCAGTTACAACTCAGTTGAACTTGAAAATCTTAGTTGCAACCTACTTGGAACTAAGAAATCTATGTTGCAATTTCACTTGCAACTGAAGAAATCTTAGTTGCATAACCTCACTTGCAACAAAAAAAAAAAGTTGCAGCCCACTTACAACTGAAAATCGCAGTTGAAACTCTTTGCAACTAATACGCATAAATCGTGATGCAAATCCGATGGTTATAGAGTTAAATCCCAATTGATTGAGAATTAGCAAAACCGAAATAGCCCCACTACAACTAAGCCGTTTGAGTATAACTATAAAAGTTAACCTGTTTTATGAAAAAAAAATGCTAAATCGTTGGCATTGAATTTCTTTTTGGCTGGAGTCCAACCGTAAAGCACCAGAACAGAATGCCACTTGCATGAATTTGCATCGGCACTTAAGGGGAAAAGAATCCAGAGTTGAATTGTCGATGCTATAGATATAAATATATAAATATTTTGACCATGAGTCCATGACTCTGGCAGTCTGGCCATGCATTTCTACGATGAGCAAGCATGGACCAGGTCCATCTATCCTCGAAACTTGAAAAGGAGAAGATTGAGGAGGATAGTCGGATCATCTTGCTGTTCACGTACCTAGTAGCTGCACGCCGATCGAAACGGTAAATCAACTTTCACGTTTGTTGGGTACGGAAACGGTGATGCAAAAGGATGCGACTAATTCAAAAAATTAGGTTAGTTCTCATTTAGGGGATGTTATATATATCGTGTCTTTGTACCGCATGAACAATATTTTACTGTGTGAGTTTCTTTTATACTCTATGAACAATTTTTCTCGGACCTGAACTAAAAATTATTTGTAACCCACTTGTAACTGAAAGAATCTCAGTTGCATCTCAAAATCTAGCTAAAACTCCATTTGCAACTCATACGGCGGCGATCCGGGGCAACTGCCGGAACTCGGCAGTTGAGCGCTCGTTCAGAAACATTGCAGACTTGCAGGTTAAAACAGGTGTTTGCTGGGACAAACTTCAATCAGAAGGGTATACATGCTAGTCTTGCTCGGGCTCTGGTGGTCGGCTAGCTCTGCCGCTATAGGGCGGACGAATCGCGCTGTAAATTTGATGGTTATGCAGTTTAGAGATGCACGTAGGTTGGTATCAGGGTACCCTCTGCCCCATTTAGTTTAACAAAATGAACTAAGTTTTCTAATGGCGTCGACATTTTAGGAAAAATTTAATTAGTTCATTTTTGTTTAAACTAAAGAGTGTGAAGTGTACATTATGGTGACCCACTTGCATCCCTAACGGAGTAGAATCTGAGTTGATCGAGAATTAGTAAAACCGAAAAAATATTTAATTAAACCGCCGTGCTAATGTAGAAGGTGTTGCCCCAAAGACCATGTAACTTAAGTGCTCAAAATTCAAAATGACCAAAATCCGACAAAAAGATAACTGTAGTAGCTAGCAAAACCGTCGGTAGCGGGAGGCAGCTGTCCAGTGGCTCGTAGTTCCTCCGTAGGCCGTAGCCAAGGAAAGCAACATGAAGCAGACGGCCGGAGCCATGCATGAAGGCAGGCAGGCATGATTGACATGACTTTGCTTAACCGTGTTGTTCGACAGCAGAGTGTCGGCAGCTAGCTTTTCTCACGCGCGCCCCAGAACGTTCGTCTCACAAACTTACATCCAAGGACCTGGTGTGAAACGCGCGATTCCAACTCCCGCGAACTCAAAGTCCACCGGAGTAGGTGAAGACGATGATGTAATCTAATCATATTTGATGGCATGCTACTCATGGCGTCTGTGCACCTTGACGCTTTTCCTCCTATAAATACCGCCCGGCGTTCGGTCATCCCATATCAAGCAAGCAAGCTCAAGGCACTATCTAGCTAAGCTAGCAAACACACAACAATCTGATTCCATCATGGCGGCGCGCGCCACTGTCGTCGTCTTCGCCCTCGTCCTCGCGATGACCGGCGGCGCGTCGGCGCAGCTGTCGACGAGCTTCTACTCCTACTCGTGCCCGGGCATGCTCGACGCCGTGCGGTCGGCGCTGCGCCCGGCGATCGCCAGGGAGCGGCGCGTGGGCGCCTCCATCCTACGCCTCTTCTTCCACGACTGCTTCGTCCAGGGCTGCGACGCCTCGCTGCTGCTCGACGACGCGCCGGGCATCCAGGGCGAGAAGAACGCCACGCCCAACAAGAACTCAGCCAGAGGGTTCGAGGTCATCGACGCCATCAAGTCCGCCGTCGAGAAGGCCTGCCCTGGCGTCGTCTCCTGCGCCGACGTGCTCGCCGTCGCCGCAGAGGAGAGCGTTGTCGCCGTAAGTAATCCAAAGCCATGCCTGGCTACAGGCTGCTGGACAGGGACAATACGTTCCATTTTAACTGAACCAGTAAACCTCCTGTCATAACGTGTGTACCGTGTACGTGCGTGCAGCTGGGTGGTCCGAGCTGGGAGGTGAAGGTGGGGCGGAGGGACTCCACGACGGCGAGCTTCAACGGCGCCAACAATGACATTCCCCCGCCGACGTCGGGGCTGGCCAACCTTACGTCGCTCTTCGCCGCAAAGGGGCTCTCCCAGAAGGACATGGTCGCGCTATCAGGTACAGATACATGCAAACTATATCAATATCTTGCACTAATTAAATTTTAGAAAATATATTAGTATTTAAAATTGACCCATTCTCATTATCACCCCATCATGAAAGTACTTCTGCAAACTTAACCAACATAGTGATCAGGCAATGATTTCCTTTTGTGAAGAAAAGTTTGATTACTTCACAGTTCACACAGTGTTAATTTCAGTGTAGTAGGTAGCTTTCTTAACTGAAAAACAGCTGTTATCAAACAACGGGACTGATAGCTAAGTTTTGGCTCCAAAGCTCAAAACTTCTGCATAAGACCTTTGACCTTAACTGGTCGGCTTGCTTTAGACTGGACAAAATCTAACATCTGTTTCTCAGTTACTATAAATAAAACAACGTGGTACTATGGTGGTTGGTGAAGGATTGCTACTGAAGGAATGAGAAAAAGTAATTCAAGTTAACCTGACATTGCCTATCACCTTGTTGCAGGAGCACACACGATCGGCCTAGCGCGCTGCACTAACTTCAGGGGCCACATCTACAACGACACCGACATCGATGCCGGCTTCGCGAAGAGCCGCCAGTCAAACTGCCCTCACGCCACCGGCTCCGGCGATAACAACCTGGCGCCGCTGGACCTGCAGACCCCGACCGTCTTTGAAAACGCCTACTACAAGAACCTCGTGCAGAAAAGGGCCCTCCTGCACTCAGACCAGGAGCTCTTCAATGGTGGCGCCGCCGATGCACAGGTCCGTGAGTACGTCGGCAGCCAGGAAGCCTTCTTCAAGGACTTTGTGGCCGGGATGATCAAGATGGGGGATGTTGCCCCGCTGACTGGGTCGAATGGGCAGATCAGGAAGAACTGCGGGAGGATCAACTAAACCACTGAGATTCTCCAACTTCAGTGCAATGGTTGTGAAATCCGTAGCATCTAGCAAGCAGCTCATAGTAGACTCAGTATTTGCCTCTTTAAATCCTGTTTCCGGAATTGTGAAATCAATGTACGGTGTACCAGTTTGAATAATAAATGGTCTAAAGGCTACAACCCACCCATGAATTAGTACCCTTCTATAGCCAGAAATTATACTACGAACAAGTTAACAAGAAGAAGACACTACAGGATGAGGAAAATCTGCAAATAAAAATAGACACAAACTGACATACTGTCACGAAGCAAAGCAATGTCAATAGTATAGTGGCATAATCAACACCTTGAAGAATACGAATGTTCTGTTACTAAATGTCATAACATAAGCAGATACTCCAGAATGCTAGTATTTGTGTACTCTGGAAGAACTACTTGTCTATGTCTATGTGTAGAGAAGATTTGAACAAATGGAAAGAGGCTAGCATTCAAGCCATAACCAATCAAGGAGGCTACAGAGTGTAGTTGTTAGTCAGTACAACTATTCTTACCAATGTGGTTCAAGTGATCATCTGCCTTACCGCGTGACGAAATGATCAGATTACCTTCCATATCATGATTCATTTTCATGACTGGACAAATCAGTTAGACCGTAAAGAGCTGTAATTGACTTGGCATAACTATGCAAATAAATCGGAACAGAGAATGGCACAGTAACATATATTCCAGGTAAAGCCTAGAGGAAACCGTCACGACAATACGAAAAAACATAATTAGCTCAGATATCACCAAATCTCACCAGCATTAAGCCCCATAATGTTCAGTACAACTATTCTTGCCAATGTGGCTCAAGTGATCATCAGCCTTACCGCGTGACAAAATAATCAGATTACCTTCCATGTCATGACTCACTTTTCATGACAGGGCAAATCAGATAGACCGTAAAGAGCTGTGATTGACTTGGCATAACTATGCAAAAAATCAGAACAGAGCATGGCACAGTAACATATATTCCAGGTAAAGCCTAGAGAAACCGTGATGACAATACGAAAAAACATAATTAGCTCAGATATCACCAAATCTCACCAGCATTAAGCCCCAAAATGTTCAGTACCAATTGTGCAGCCAAACAAAAAACAGTGATCACGACATAAAGGTAGTCATTTGCATCGAACATGGTACTACTAAATCCAGCAATCAAGCTAAGCATGGTTGCAGAACCAAGAGCAAAGATTAACTGTAAATAAAAAACTGAAACCATAGTTTCTTCAACAACTGAACATTAGTAACTTCCAGAGCAATTTACTTAGCATGACGAAATCTGTAGGTAACTTTGACTTCAGTAGTTTGCGAAAGGATCCTCAAGAGAAAAATCAGATCCTCTCTTGAAGCTCGAAATGTTACCTCCTTCAGGACCTTTACGGCCAGTGACCAACATTTTGGAGTCTGCACAAGCACGTTTCATGGACCTCAGAGGCATCATTTTGGAATCCATCTCCTCCTTCGAACTGAAAATATTATTGGCCAACACTATCGCCACCCTCTTCAGCTCCAACGCGCTCCCAATGAAAAACTTGAGGAAAGCAAGCTCATATCGATCCCCTCGGTAACCATCAAAAACCAGCATCTTGCACGTGCGGATGCATTCTATGGTACCACACTCATTCCAGAACTTGACGTTGAGCTTGCCAGAGGATTGATCTGTTTCTCGAGACTGGAAAAAACATATAAATTAGTGCACATTAAGTTCATCAGCTATCTATGGATCATGCAGTAACATCAGCAATTCGCAATATGATGCAAGTATATGATAGCACAAATGAATGCAAAAAAGAAGCATCAGGGGCTTCACCATGATGTGGAGCCTCTCAACATTGGGAAAGCATCTGAGGATAGCCGGGATCGTCTTGACATCATTGCGGACTCCACAACAAAACTCCAAAGCCAGGATCCTCACACTTGGTACCATGGTGTTTGGGCTTGCCTTTGTCTCAGCCTGCAAATGCAATGTCATGCACCCAATTAAGAGAAGAAGGATCACACATATACATTGATCATTTCTGTATGATGTACTAGGATAGAGCAAATGGAAAAAAAGAGGCACCTTGATGACGGTGTTGCCGACCTCTAGGGCATGAATTCCTGAATCCAAGTATCCGAATAAGTGCAGCTTGGGGGCATGGCCGATCTTCACCTTGGTGCAGACCCCGTCGCGGGTCCAACCTATTGAATGGATGAGCCGCTCAAGGGATGGGGCGTGCACCACAGCGATTTCTTCAATGAAGGAGCCGATGAGCTGCAGGCACCGGAGGCTTTGGCTGACAAGGCGGAGCGACAGCTTAAACAGATTGCCTTGGAGACAGAGCGTCTCAAGCACAGGGCTCCTGTCGAGGATGAAGTCCAGATCGCTGCTCTCAATCAGGACAATGCAGAGGCCGAGCTCACGGAGGTTAGGGAAACAGGTGGCGCGGGGGACGCCCGCCGTGTCGGGGAACTTCCAGAGGCCGAGATAGAGGCGGGTGAGGGTGGTCATGCCCAAGAAGGTGGCGGGGAGGTCGAGGTCGAGCGGCCACGGGCGGTTGACGAGGACGAGCTCCTGGATGCCCTTGGCGGCGAGGATCTGGAGCCAGCGGTCGAGCAGGCCGGGGAACTGGTCCATGCAGCTGCTTGTGAGGTAGACGCAGCGGAAGGGGCCCGGGTGCGCGGCGAAGACGCGGGAGACGGCGGAGGTGACGCTCCGCGCGTCGGCGCGCGCGGCGGCGGCGCCCGCGGGGAGGATCTGGGAGTCGACGAGGACGAGCGGGGCGGAGCGCCAGACCCCGCGCCAGCGGCGGGAGAGCGCGGCGGTGCGCGCCGCCTCCTTGACGGGCATGCGGGAGACGATGTCGCCGAGGAGCAGGTCGGGGAGGCGGCTGAGGCGGTCGACGCGGTCGTGCGGGAGGAGGGCGAAGAGGTGGGCGTCGACGGAGGCGGGCGGGTCCGGCAGGGCGTGGTGGGTGTAGGACATCACGCGGGCGAACACCTTTTCCGTCTTCTCCGGGTTAGTGCCGCGCCGGCGGAGCACGGCCGCGAACTCAGGGTCCATGGGAAGGGGAGGCACCCGGGTGTCCATCACCGCCGCCGGAAGCGCTGCGGCGGGGGCGAGGGTTCGGAGCGGCGCGTGCTGTCTGCGGAGTGGAGCAGGAACGGCGGAACTGTGGAAGAAAAGGGAAAATGCTCTGAGCTTTTTCTTACTCTCTCCGATCCATAATACTCTTCGCTAATACGGATGTATCTATCACTAAAATATGTTTAGATACATCTATATTAACGTAGAGTATTATAAGTCGAAGAGAGTATTTTTTTTAGGGGTTTACGTCATTTTTAATGATCAACAATTATAGGGAAAATACCTTACCTAGCCAGACTCAACGACTAAGTTTTAAATTCATACTACTTCTAGCTAAAGAATGAGCTTTTAAATTGGAGTTCCTCTTCTCATGACAAAACTTCAGGGACTCGAAAGAACTCCCATACTCGTGGATCTCTTGAGCTACATGGACATAGACGTCCGTGGTTCCTTGCAAAATGTTGGACATGACGTTCTGACAATCACTCGCTAAACGAACTTGGCGAGCGTAAATATCACTAGCTAGGGCAAGGCCCTCTCGGCAAGCAAGAGCTTTCAGTGTTTCAGCATCCACCTGACCGGGGAAAGCCAGCGCTGAAGCTCCCAGGAAAAAATTGTCGTGGTCTCTCGCGATCGCAACTACTAAACCCCTGCATGTGTTCTTACTAACAGCTACATCAACGTTGACCTTGGTTACCCCTTGTGGCGGCGCGATCCAGCACCCCAATTCTCCAAATGATGGTGTCTTCTTCTTCTCAATCTTGGTACGAGATTGCTCTAGGTCTGCAGCAAATTGGTTAACAAAACAGTGTACCGAAAAAGGACTCTCGTACTATTGCTCATGGATAGCAGCCCACAACGTCATGAAGACCCGTACTCGCTCATCGTGTTTGAGTGTTTCCACCATGGTCGCCAGCCAAGACCTGGCATCTCTCTCCTCCTAGCAGTGCAAATGCTCGATCACCTCCTCCTCTAGTGCCCAGACGCACCGGGCCATCGAGCAGTCTAGGAGTGCATGTCTCCACGAATCTTGTGCTCCACAGAAGTGACAGCGGTCATCATCCGCCATATGTCGGTGGTGCCGCACATCGTTCGTCGGGAGCGATTGTTTCGCTAGTCTCCAAAGAAACATTTTGACCTTGGAAGGAACCTGAATCCTCTAGAGATCAGTCCATTGCTTTTTGAGCACTTCATTCGAAGAGGAAGTAGCCTGATGATCTAGCCAGGCCTCCCTCTTCTCCTGGGTGGTAACCAACGTTCTGTAGGCCGATCGGACAGAGAAAGCTCCCTTTCGATCATAGAGCCAGGCCCAAAAATCAGCATGACGTCGAGTGCTCAGTGGGATTTGTAAGATGACCTCGACGTCCATCGGCAGAAAAAACTACCGCAACTTAGTCTCATTCCATGACGCAGTGCTGGGGGTGATGAAATCTGACACCCGTCCAGGTAGCTCTCTCCTCAGTGCATCCGAAGCGATGCATGCAATGGGACGGAGCATTCCGTCACGTGGTAACCATTGATCGTTCCAGGGGTTGGTATCCTCCCCTGTGCCTATCCTCCTCATGAGCCCCTGCTTCAGGACCTGAAGCCCTTCATGAATCGCTCTCCAAAACCTGCGAAGGAGAAGATCCCACTGATGCATTGAGCAGATCTCTGTTGGGGTAGTATCTTGCCCTTAGTACCCTGGTGCTTAACGAGTCCGGGTTCTGAAGTAATTTCCAACCGCCAATAGAGCCAAATTAAACAACTCTATGTCTCGGAAACCCAGTCCTCCGAGGTGCTTGGGTTTACACATATCCTTCTAGGACACCCAATTCGGTTTACTTTCCCCTTCTCGACTTCCCACCAGAATTTCCGCACCATGGCGTTTATGTGTTGACAAATTCCCTGGGGAGTTTGAAGCATGCCATCGAGAAAACAGGGATAGTTTGCACTACAGCTTTGATCAAGACGTCCTTTCCTCCTGACGACAGGAGTTGTTCTAACCAACCTTGGATCCTTTTCCATATCCTGTCCTTTAGATACTTAAAGGTCCCACTTCTCGATCTTCCCATGTCCGAGGGCATTCCGAGATATTTCTCATTTAGTGTCGCGTTTTGCACCTCAAGAGTAGCCTTGATTCCTTCCCGTACTTGCACCGGGCACCTCTTGCTGAAGAAAATAGAAGACTTGCTTCTATTGATCCTCTGGCCTGAAGCTCTGCAATAGAGTTCTAGTATTTGCTGCACCTTCCCCGCACTCTCTGTATCCGCCTGAAAAAGCAACAGGCTATCATCCACAAAGAGGAGGTGACTGACCGCCGGAGCCAACGGTGCCACCATAAGTCCATGGAGCTCTGATGATAAACTGTGATGTTTTAGAAGGCACAAAAGGCCCCCTACTGCCAAAAGGAATAGATGCGGTGAGATTAGGTCACCTTGCCGAATTCCCCTTGAAGGGTTGAACTGTTGTAATTTCCCTCCATTAAACAAAACCTGGAAAGACACCGTCGTGACTAGGCGCATAACCATGCACACCCATAGCCTATGAAAACCGAGTTTGATCACAACGGCTTCCAGATATCTCCACTCCAGTCCATCATACGCTTTCTGCATGTCAAGCTTCAAGGCACAATAACTATTTTTCTTCGCCTTATTTGTCTTCATGAAATGAAGACACTCATAAGCTGCGATGATGTTATCTATAATCAAACGTCGTGACACAAATGAGGCATTGCTCCTCCGCTATTAACTCTGGAAGACAAACTTTGAGCTGGTTCACCACCACCTGCAATTTTGAAAATCACGTTGCAAAGGATGATAGGTCTGAACTGGCCAAATTCCTCTGGGCTCGCCACCTTCGGAATAAGCACAATAAAATTCTGATTGATATTGCGCATGTCGTCCTCCCCTTTCAGTACTCGAATGACTGCTAGGGTGACCTCCTCTCCACATATCTCCTAGGAAAAAATGTGCCGGGAAACCGTCTGGCCCAGGGGCCTTTGTTGGAAACATTTGGAAGAGGGCCGCCTTCACCTCTACTCCCTTGATCGGCTGAAGCAACGCTTCGTTCATTCCCTTCGTCACTTTGACACTACAAGAAATGTGTTGACTAGTGACCATCTCATAGTGACCACAGAAAAATTGGTCATAGATTTATGACCAACTCGTATCAAATGGTCGTAAGCTGTTTTGGAGGGTTCAAGGTCTTAATCCTTATGACCAATTTAGTCCAAAAGGTCATAATGCTCAGACATGAAATGGTCATAACCTATATAATCGAATTTAGCATATTATTTTTAATTGATTTTCTACCGCTTACGACCAATTTAAATGGTCATACCATTATAACCAGTGTGACTAGGCGTCCAACTCAGCAATCATGCATACGTGTCAGCATCTAGGTGTCAACAATACTTACATGGCAATGGTCTGACAGGTGGAACTCATTAACAAAAGGACATAACCATTGACTTTGACTAATATGACACGTGGGTCTCAGCCATCTGCCCCCACCCCATGACACGTGGGTCCCACCCTACCCCCGACACGTGGGTCCCACCCCACCCCATGACATGTGGGTCCTGCCCCACCCCACCCCATGACACGTGGGTCCCGCCCCACCCCACCCCATGACACGTGGGTCCCACCCCACCCCATGACACGCGGGTCCCACCCTACCCCACCACCTTACACGTGGGTCCCACCCGTCCCCACCACCTTACACGTGGGTCCCACCCGTCCCCACCACCTTACACGTGGGTCCCACCCATCCCACCCCACCACCTTACACGTGGGTCCCGCCCCACCTAGCCTACCACGTGGGTCTGACCCGCCGCCCCTACCACCTTACAGGTGGGTCCCGCCCTACCTAGCCTACCACATGGGTCCAACCCGCCGTCCCCACCACCTTACAGGTGGGTCTAGGGTCCCACCCCACCATACCCCCTGACACATGGGTCCCACCCCACCCCACCCCCTGACACGTGGGTCTTGCCCCACCCTACCCCATCCCATGACATGTGGGTCCCACCCCACCCCACCCCATGACACGTGGGTCCTACCCCACCCTACCCCATGACACGTGGGCCCCACCCCACCCCATGACACGTGGGTCCCACCCCACCCCATGACACGTGGGTCCCACCCCACCCTACCCCATGACACGTGGGTCCTACCCCACCCTACCACCTTACACGTGGGTCCCACTCGTCCCGCCCCACCACCTTACACGTGGGTCCCGCACCACCTAGCCTACCACGTGGGTCTGACCCGCCGCCCCACCACATTACAGGTGGGTCCTGCCCTACCTAGCCTACCACGTGGGTCCGACCCGCCGTCCCCACCACCTGACATGTGGGTCCCACCCCATCCCACCCCGACACGTGGGTCCTACCCCACCCCATGACACGTGGGTCCCGCCCCACCCCACCCCTGACATGTGGGTCCCGCCCCACCCTACCCCACCCCATGACATGTGGGTCCCACCCCACACCACCCCATGACACGTGGATCCCACCCTACCCTACCCCATGACACGTGGGTCCCACCCCACCCCACCACCTTACACGTGGGTCCCACCCGTCCCGCCCTACCACCTTACATGTGGGTCCCGCCCCACCTAGCCTACCACGTGGGTCTGACCCGCCGCCCCCACCACCTTACAGGTGGGTCCCGCCCTACCTAGCCTACCACGTGGGTCCAACCCGCCATCCCCACCACTTTACAGGTGGGTCCCGCACCCTAACAATGGACAGAAAATTAGATGTTAAAATGTGCATGGAGGAGGATTCGAACTCAACACCTCCCCATGTAAACTACCAACCTCTACCACCAGGACACACAACCACTTGTGAATATTCAAGTGTTCCGCCCTTTATATCATGGACGCGGCTAGCGAGCCTCCGGGGCTCGTTTGTCTCCGCCAGCCTCCGCCCGAAAAGGAAACCGTACTGGGGACCGGCTTTACCAAAAAAGGAAGCGGGCCCCACGGAATCTCGAACAACCTGTCCCCCAGCACTGTTTCACCCCACGCTGCCCTAAAAAAGAACACACCACGTGATAAAAGGGCCTTCCCCCGGTCTGCCCTTCTTCTCACCGCTCCCTGCCTCCTTCTTCTACTGCCTCCATCTCTTTTCTTCCTCCGTTCCCCCAAGTTCTCCATGGATCTGAGATTTTGAATCTCTAACTGAGAAAAGAAGTAGTTCCCTGGAGATTGAGGCTACAAAAACCTGCAGAAGAGTACAAAAACAGAGGTAAACCACCCCCCTCACCCTCCCATCTCCTCCTCTATTACTGATGCATCCAGCAGCTGCTTGGATCTGTACTGTAAACTAGCCCCTCCCCCCAATCCCCTGTTCCCAGCAACAAAATCTTTGAATCTGTTAAGCCAACAATACCAGAAAGCTATTTACTTGGTGCCCATAAACTGTAGCTTGCTGTGCACAGCAAACATAATTCTATGATGACCACAAACTAGTAATTGTCTTCCTAGAAAGAAACAAACCAGAGACAAATCCAACAGACACAAAAACCAAATAGACACAGATCCAAATCCAAAACAGACATAGATCTAAATCTGATTCATGATATGTCTGAAATAGTAGTTGCACCCAAACAAAAGTTTGGTGCTTTGCTGGGGATGATTATTGTTGCGCTAACCATGTCGACCTCGCAAGATACTGGATATCATTGCATCACATCTGAAAAAAGCATATGTAGGCTATTAGATAGTGTCCATGTGCATGAGAAAAAAGCCATATTGATTTAAACATGCATTATGCAGTTAGTTGTTGTGCACTCATTTAATGAGTTTCTTTGGTGCAACTAAGTTTGGATAAGTAGACCGGCTAGAAAATGAACTATGTTTTCTCCCTGTTATGCATAAGTTGGTTACATTTGAACTACGTAAGTTGGTCACATGTAAGTTTCTTCTTCATTTCCTAAAGAATGTGAATGTGCAGATGTCAGGCTTGGATCTCAATGCTGCCCCAGCAGAAGATGCCGATGACAACATCATCGAGCCAGTGTTTTGCACTCAGCTTCCCCAGGTGGAGATGGTTGGAGAATCGCCAGATCCTATGGTACATCAGCAACGAGAAGCTGGAGATTTTCTTGATGAACACAGCGGCAGAGGTCCTGAACACCGTCCCCTGCCACCAACTGCTGGTGAACAAGCACACCCGTCTACAACTTTTCAGACAGAATCTACTACTTACCCTGAAATGACAGAAGGTTGTGCCGATGGAGTTGGCATTCATGAGGAGGTTTTATCCACTCCGCAAGAACCGTTCATTGGGATGCGTTTTGACACACTTGAGAGTGCTAGAGCACATTACAATGCTTACGCTGCAAAAATTGGTTTCTCTATCAAAGCAAACACATCTAAGCGACATAGGTTCACAAATGAGCTCGAGAAGCAACAGTTTGTTTGTAACAAGTATCGCCCACCAAAAACTAAAGAAGAAACACAGAAGGAGAGGATGACTGTTGTGGAAGATGTTAGCCTTGTTCAGCTTGATGACACTATTGTTGAAGAAGAAGGATCTGGTTCATCTAAGAAAAAGAGTTCTAGCAGGTTTCGTGTTCAGCGCAAGCGGGAAACCATCAAGCAAACAAAATACCAAGCAAGAATGTTTGTAAAGTTGATTGATAACAAGTGGGAAGTGTGTTATTTCATGGCAGAACACAACCATCCATTGGTTGTGAAGCCATCCTTGACAAAGTACTTGAGATCACACCGTGGTATCCCGCGAGATGAGAAAGAATTTCTCAGGTGCCTGCATAATTGTAACCTAGAAACAGGTATGTTTGTTATTAGAGTCAAAGTGACCTACAATTATGTTTATCTGTGTTGCAGCCTCGTTTCATTAAGTTGTTTCTCAAGCATGCTTATTTTTTATCTGAAAAGCATGCTAGAAGTTATGTTTCAGATATGTATAAGTTAGTTGTCGAAGCATGCTTGCTATTGAGTTGGTTTTCAAGTATGATTAAGTTGGTTCTTAGACATGCTTATGTTGATTCTCAAGCATGAGTGAAGTTGTTTTTGTAAAATATGTTTAAGTTGGTTCTTAGACATGATTAAGTTGTTCTCTGTATCATGATTAAAGCATGCTTAAAGTTATGTTTCAGATATGTTTAAGTTAGTTGTCGAAGCATGCTTGCTATTAAGTTGGTTTCCAAGTATGATTAAGTTGGTTATTAGACATGCTTATGTTGATTCTCAAGCATGAGTGAAGTTATTTTTCTAAACATGATTAAGTTGGTTCTTAAACATGATTAAGTTGTTCTCTGTAGCATGATTAAGTTGTGCATTATTTTGTTTGTCTCGTGAAAAAATATAGAGGCAGAGCACACGTATAGTTAACTAAAACACACCCTGGTTTCTGGTTTTTCGTAGGGCGCATGATGGAGGTTATGTCTGAATTCTATGGTGAAGATTGCTTTGTTCCATATGGACCAAAGTCAATATCAAACTTGCTTTCAGAGTTCAGAAGTGAAAACAGGGAATTTGACATGGGAGAAACGCTTGATCATTTCAAAGAGTTGCAACTTAAAGACCCGGAATTCTTCTTCAGGCACTCGTTTGATTCAGAGAACAGAGTTGAAAACATTTTTTGGGTTGACAGTGTGGCTAGGAAAGCTTACATTGAAGCATACCACGATTGTGTGTCTTTTGACACAACATTCATGACAAACCGGTTCAACATGCCATTTGCTCCGTTCATTGGTATTAATAGGCATGGACAGTCTTTTATGCTAGGTTGTGCTTTTCTTAGGGATGAGAGGGAAGAAAGTTTCAGGTGGGCTTTCCGCAAGTTCCTGGAAGCAATGCATGACAAGCAGCCTGAAAATATCATTACAGACTAGGATTGGGCTATGAGGGCTGCGATTCAGGCAATTTTCCCTGATAGTGTGCATCGTAATTGCCGCTGGCACATAATGAAAAAGGCTAATGAAAAACTTGGATCATTCTTAGGGCGACACCCAGGTTTGGCAGAGGAGTTCAACGAATGTGTTGATGAGAGTATGACTATTGAAGAGTTTGAAGTGCATTGGCAAGAGATGGTCCAGAAGTGGGAGTTATCCGAGAATGAAACTTTTCTATGGTTGAAGAAGTATGCACATACATGGGTTCCGTGTTACTTTAGGACACGCTTCTTTCCCTTTTTGCAGTCAACTCAGAGGAGTGAGGGATTCAATGCAGTGTTGAAGCGATACATTAATCCTCAGAATTCAATCAAACATTTTGTGAGGCAGTATGAGAAGATTCAGGCTAAGATATTGTCAAAAGAGGGCAGCAATGATTACCGGACAGATGAACTAGAGGTGAAGCCATGGTCTCCATTCCCAATTGAGAAACATGCCTTATCTGTCTATACTAGAGACATCTACCTTAGATTCAGGCTGGAGTTTGAGCTCATTGGCCGCTACAATGTGCAAGTGCCGGGGCTAAACCTATACTTGTTGGTTCCTAACAACATCAGGTGTTACCCTTATGGAACGAGAACCTACATGGTTAACGCAAATGGTGCAGACAGCAACTTCAACTGTGAGTGCCACAAGTATGATCGTGATGGTTTGCTTTGCTGCCATGTGTTAAAGGTTTTCACACACTTAGGTATTGATGCAATGCCAGAACGATACATAAAGCACAGGTGGACGCAGAAAGCAATTGAGGATGTGAATGTGCCTACTGGTCCAGCGCAAGATGATGTCATGCCTGAAATGTCGCGGAAGAAAGTGTGATTTGCTAACTTATCTACATCATTTGTGCAAATGGCAAAACTTGGCAGTGAGTCGGAGCAGGCAGAAGCTATAGCTTGTAGACACATAAGGGAGATGAAAACTGAGTTTAGCCAACTAAACAAAGTCCGGAGAAAGAAAAATCCTACCAAGACAACCACAACAACCTCTAATGTGCCCCCCCAACAGAAGCACCCAGTGCTCCACGACAGAGAGCAGCTCGTAATGCACCGCAACAAAAAGCAGCTCGTGGTGAACCACTACACAGTGCAGGTCATAATGAGGCGCAACAGACAGCACCTCCTGACGCAACACAGCATGCACCAGGAGCACCCAATGCTCAGCGACAGAGGACAGCTCGTAATGCACCGCAACAAAGAGCAGCTCCTAGTGAGGCACAACAGTCAGCACCTCCTAGCATGCCGCAATGTACATCAGGTCATAGTGCAGTGCAACGAGCAGCAGTACCTAATGCTTCACAGCAAAGATCATACCCTACCGGCCAACATGCTCCTCCAGTGCGTAGGGCAGCAAATGTAGCTGAGGTACCTGACAAGCAGCCGTTGCCGCCATCTACTAGTCAGCATGTAAAGTCAGCTAGTGAAAATTGGTTGAACACTTCAGTTCCTGTGACACAACCAGCACAACCTACATGACATACTTCTGGACCTAGTGAAACTGGCCCCACTGAACATCGACCAACAAAGCGTTCAAAAAAATCTAATGCTGGGCTGCATTCATCCTCCACTGAGCAAGCAGGTATAGTGGTCGAGCCTAATGGAGACCCATTTGTCGTTCTAAACCCTCCAAGATCTAATACTAAAGGTCGCAAAAAGGGCCGAATCCCTTCCAGTATAGAATTGCAAGCCAAGAAAACAAGCCTGTGCAGTGCGTGTGGTGAACCAGGTCATAATGTAGCAACTTGTTCTATAGCGCTTGGCAATAAGTAATGTTGAATTCATGTTATGGTGGATTTGTACGCCAAAAGTTAATCTCTATATATGTGGTTCTGTAACTTCTATGAGAAATTGTGTAGTACCATGTATTATGAGAAGACATTTTAATAGCAAGCATGAAGTACAAACTTTACATGAGTAGCAGATAACAAAATTGACACTTGTGTGGCATTGTTTTTTTAGTACCTCATTTCTTGAATACCAACTTATCCCACTTGATGGTGTTCTTTGTAGACGTGACCCAGGTATAGGTCATTATCTTCCTTATGTTTGGGATGTGCTCTGATGCATACGTAGGCAGAGACCTCCCATTCCAATGTTCGGCATTGAAAAGTGTGTGAACACCACATTCATTGCTGCAGGAAAAAAAGGCAGAAAACAGAGTTGGTTTTAATTCAGTAGTATGGTACTGAATGAACAAGAATACCACAGAAAAATGGATTTAAAAAGAGTATTTGATGTGCACTCACTTTGTCAGTTGCTTTGGCGGTCTAATGTCTTGTAATTCAAATTTTTCTAGCTTGACTTTTGAATTAGCATAATACATGTCCCAGAGAACATTGATGGCGGCTAGAATTTTGTCGACACTCGCACTAAGATTCTTGTCTTTTGAAGACCTTACTGAATCTAGCACCTCAAATCTTCTGTCTCTAATGTTCATCACAAACAGCCAATAGTGGTTTACAGGGTCGGGTTCAGTTGGTGCTAAATCTTCAATCATAGGCAACATCACCTGTTGGTACACAAAAAAAAGGTAAAATAAAAAATTATAGTAGAACAAATCAGAAATTAGGGGAAAAAAGAGAAGAAAGTATCATGTAACCAACTTTGGTAGATCAAATGTAAACAACTTATATATAACAGGAAACACACTTAGTTGATTTGAGGTGTGCAACTTACTTATTCAAAAAAGGAAAACACACATTGATGGTATTTTTGGAAGCCAACTTATGCATCGTGTGAAAGTCAACTTATGTGTGTTTAAAAAGCCAACTTAGGTAATTTATGCATGGTTAACTTCGGTCATTTTATTTGGCTTTTATTTGTTCAGTCAAGTTATTTTTTTGGGTTTGTGAGAAAAAGTTAGGTCATCATTTGTATCAAGTTGGTTCTCAATAATGATTAACTTGGTTCTGAAAACATGCTTAAGTTGTTTCTGAAACATGCAAGTTTGTTTTCTGAACTTACCTGTTTTAATTTCTTTTAAAAAGAACTGTCCCCACATCTCATTAAGTTTGTTTGACATACATGGTTAAGTTGGTTTTGATAAACATGCAAGTTGTTTTTCTGAATTTATCTAGTTCTAATGTTATTAGAGTCAAAGTGACCTACAATTATGTTTCTCTAAGTTGGAGCCTCGTTTCATTAAGTTTGTTTCTCAAGCATGTTTATGTTGATTCTGAAGCATGAGTTATGTTCTGGAAACATGTTTAAGATGGTTCAAGAACAATGCTTGAAGTTGTTTTTCAAAAATATGATTAAGTTGGTTCTTAGGCATGCTTATGTTGATTCTCATAAGCATGTTTTAGGTTTATTCAAAACATGTTTAAGTTGGTTCTCGAAAAAGCATGAATGAAGTTGGTTCTTAAAACATGACCAAGTTTCTTCTTAAACATGAGTAAGTTGGTCTCTGTAGCATGCTTAAGTTGGTTCTGGAAACATGGTTGAGTTATTTCTCAACCATGCCTGCGTTGTTTTTGTCATGACACGTGACAGTACAACGGGCTAAAAAAGGCAACTTAATTAGTTAATGGGCACACCTTAATTATTCAGAAAAAACCAAGTAATGTTATTGAGAAAGCCAACTTAATTAATACAAGAACAACTAAGTTACATAATGGGAAAGCATAATAAAAAACATATTCATAGGGTACAAAACCTAAGTATTCAGTAAAAAAGGGACAAAACTTAGTTATTTTTAGGAAGCCAACCTAGTTAGCCATGTACAACGCAAACTTAACTATATGTCGGGAACCAACTACGTTATTTCATATAAACAACTTAGTTATCTGCTGAAACCATTTCATTTAAAAAGAAAAATAGGGGTGTGGTCCACTTACACTATCTTTCCTGTCGAGATGGGCAATAGCCTTGCTGAAATACTTTTGCAACTCATTTTTGTGGTGCTCCAGGTCTTTCAGAAGAGTCTGTAAAGTGCAACCAAAACAAACTTCAGAAAAACAGGGCACAACAACTGAATTTAAAATGAGTTTGAGAAAAAGTTAAAAAGTTGCGTCCGTGAAGAAAACTTACTGAAACTCTCAAAGGCATAACGATCTTCTTCAGTTTCTTGTCCTTCCTCAACATGATAGACTCTATCCCGAGTTCCATTACAGTATTGTGCAACCACCCACAAGGCATCATTGAGTTTGCAAGCTCTCTCAAAGACACGAAGAACTTGTTGTAGCTGACTATTATAGGAGTCTTGTCCTCGCCTTGTCTCCTACCGGTTCTACGCCCATGAGAAGTAACTGCAGCATACAAATCCTTCACATCACTTGAACAAGTGAACAAGCTTTTGTTGTCGTATGTCAAATAAGGTGATTTCAGGCAAGGTGGCAGCCTTATGATCCTCCTCTCCTGGACTTGAGGGCTAAGAGCGGCTGTTGTACTCCCAGACATCTCTCTGTTTGCGGCGGTGCTATTCCCGACCCTTGCTGGTGTCTTGAAAACGCTGACAACTTGTTCTGCTTCGGAACCAACGAACGTTGCTGTATTTCTGTAACCCCTTTCCGCCTCTACACGGTCAACTGCATCAATTGCTTCTTTCCATGTGTCATCGTCCCAGTCATCTTCAACATAGAGCCTCTCGGGGGATATGCACACTGATGTCTACGCACTTCTATTCTTGTAGACACTTGTTGGGCCTCCAAGTGCAGAGGTTTGTAGAACAGCAGCAAGTTTCCCTTAAGTGGATCACCCAAGGTTTATCGAACTCAGGGAGGTTAGAGGTCAAAGCTATCCCTCTCAAGCAACCCTGCAATTACGATACAGAAAGTCTCTTGTGTCCCCAACACACCCAATACACTTGTCAGATGTATAGGTGCACTAGTTCGGCGAAGAGATAGTGAAATACAAGCGGTAGTGATGATTATAAGTAGCAAATGTGACTTGAAGTAAATATCGCTGCGAGCAAACAAGTAATAAAACAGCAAGTAAACGGTGTGCAATGCTTGGAAACAAGGCCTAGGGATCATACTTTCACTAGTGGACACACTCCCAACAATATAACATGACTGAACAAATAACTTCTCTTTGCTAAGGCACTCTGAATTACTCTCCTATTGAATAACACTAATCATTGCGTAGTGGCTACAGAAGCACCCCTTAAAGTTCATCAAGTACTTGACAAACACCACTCATAGCGATACCCAAATCAGATCACAACTCAAGATAGAAATCATTGCAACTTAAACCAAGTACTAACACGGTGCACACACTGTCAACATTACACCATGAAAGGAGGAATAGATCACTCAAACTATCATAGCAATAATTATTCTCATAATCCACAAGAGATCACAATCATAGCCTAAACCAAGTACCACCATGATGCACGCACTGTCACCGTTACACCATAGCAGGAGGAATAGATTACTTTAATAATATCACTAGTGTACACAAAATATCTGAATAATAACATGTACTTGTTCAACATGATACAAAGCTCACGATCACATAAAGATCACATCATGGGAGAGAGAGGTGAACCACATAGCTACCGATAGAGCCCTCAGCCCCGGGGATGAACTACTCCCTCCTCATCATAGGAGACAGCAAGGTTGATGGAGATGGCGGTGAGGTCGATGGAGACGGCGGAGACGGCGATGGAGACCGATGGAGATGGCTCCGGGGGCACTTCCCCGTCCCGACAGGGTGCCGGAACAGAGACTTTTGTCCCCCAAAATTCGTCGACGGTGGCGGCGGAGCTGCGAAACTGCTTCTGGAAAATTGCCGAATCCCCTAGGGTTTTCCGTCCCGAGGCTTCTTATAGGCGAAGGGGCGATGTCAGAGGGCTGCCACGGCCTCCTCACATGGGGGTGGCGCGGCCAGGGCCTGGGCCGCGCCAGCCCTGTGTGAGGGAGGCCTGTGGCCCCTCTCCTTCCTCTCTTCGGATGTCTGGATGCTCCCAGGAAAAATAAGACTTCCGGCTTTGGTTTCGTCCAATTCCGAGAATATTTCCTGTGTATCACTTCTGAAACACAAAAATAGCAGAAAACAGGGAACTGGCACTGTGGCATCTTGTCAATAGGTTATTTCCGGAAATCGCATAAAAACCCCACAAAGTGTAACGAAACACAAGGCAAATGGTGTGAAAACAAGCATGGAGCATCAAAAATTATAGATACGTTTGAGACGTATCACACACCCCGGCCATCACCCCCATAGTTGCAGGATTGGTTTCTGAATTTAAAGCCTGCTTGTCAGTTTCCTCTGGGCTGTCAGTCTCAAGATCAAATGGTGGTGGAGAGCATGCTTGCTTTGCTCTTTCCAACCTTAACCTAGCTAGCTCCGATGGAGGCACGTTTGCATCATGTGGTGGACATGTCTGACTTGTCGGCGCTGGTACCTTCTGTCCTCCAAAGTTGTGCTGCAATCCTTGAATTTGGGCAATTCCACCATCACTTGTTTTGTTAGCCTGTTCGCTGATCTTATGAACTTGTGCATTTTCAGCGGTTGTGGTCGGCGTCGGATGAGTCACATTGACACGATCTTCAGAATGTGCAAGTTCAGAAGGTATAATAGTAGTTTTTGCCGTTATGTCTGGAACTCCCCATTGCCGTGGTACTCTTGATGCTTGGGCATAAACTGTTTGTGGTCTGACAGGGACAGTAAGAGGTGCAGAAGCTTGTGTGGAAGTTGTAATCCCTGGATTATCTTGAACAGCCGCAGTTGTTGTTGCCTGTGAAGTACTTTGTAAAACTTCACTCTGCTCTGGCCGTCCACGGTGTGCAAGCACCTTCTGTTTCATCGCCGTATGATGCTGCTTATGTCCTGTGATTTCTAAATTCTGCATTCTGATGCACTCTTCAGTCATTTTCCGTACTGCATCATCCCTGCCAAACTGATTTAATGGAGTGGCACTAGAAGAAGCTGACCTACAATTACTTTGAAAAGTCGACATGAACACACCCTGTGCATAGCTCTTTGCTGCATCCGCATGAAACCTAGGAGGTTCAATGTCAGCAAGGTCAACCTGACATCTTGTCTCAGTTGATCCAAACTCTCTCACATCTGAAAATGGGCTCAACTCTGATATTCTGTTTGTGAAGGCTGATGCATACCCCTGTTCTGCTTGCAATTCTTTCTGTGCATCCGACCTGGGCTCTTGGGGCGGTGACTGCACAAGGCCAGTAGCGGGCTCATTTACCCTCTTCCTCAGATTGGTAGCTGGCCCATCATGGTTTTTTGTCGGTGTGAGCCTAGGAGATCTTCTTGGCACTCCTCTTACTAGAGTTTCCTGGTCTTCGGCATTCGACCTGGACTCCTGGGGCGGTGACTGCACAAGGCCAGTAGAGGGCTCATTTACCCTCTTCCTCAGATTGCTAGCTGGCCCATCATGGTTTTTTGTCGGTGTGAGCCTAGGAGATCTTCTTGGCAGATTCTTTACTGGAGTTTCCTGGTCTTCAGGTTGTTCATTCTGACAAGCAGGTTCATTGTCAGGGTCTTTGTTCCTATCATCCTCGTCTCCTTTGCTTTCCCCATCTTCTTCATCCTCTTCATCACTATCATCCTCGGAGTCATCATCTTCTTCATTCTCTTCGTCGACAACGTCGTCATCGTCGTCTTGAATACTAAGTCCAGCAGTGCGTTGCCTCTTCCTTGCTCTCGCTTGCTCTTGCCTGGACCTTACATCCCTGTCTACATTTCCAATTTCTTCAACAAAGGCCCCAAGCCTGTTTGATATATCTGTGCATAGCTCCCCTAGAATGACTGCAATCTTCCTTTTCCTCTGCAAAAAACACAGCCAAAAATAGCTTGGTTAAACATGTGTTTTTACAACCAAACTTAAATGAGTACGCAAAAAAATCAACTACCAGTGTTTGTTTTTTCTACCAACTTAGGCATGATACACACACAAGTTTAGCAAAAAACGATTGGCTAGATACGTAGATGAGGGCACACTGGATGTTTTGAAAAATTAAAGAATATCTGGACCAACAAAAAGTGGTTTGTAGTACACAACGTATAGCTTGTTTTTTATTCAACTTATGTTGTTTATGTTGGTTCTCAAAAAGGATGCTTATGTTGTTTATCAAACATGGTAAAGTTGTTTCTCAAAACATACTAAAGTTGTTTCTCAAAAAAGCATACTAAAGTTGTTTGTTAAAAACATGATTAAATTGGTTCTCAAAGTAAGTTTAAGTTGGTTCTTAAACATATTCAAATTGTTACCTCAAGCATGCTTAAGTTGGATCTCAAACATGCTTCAGTTAATTCTCAAGACATGCCCTATGTTGGTTTTGGCGCGATGCATGACAGTACTGCACTAACTTTAATGCTTGATGCAACTTATGTTGTTTATGTTGGTTCTCAGACATGCTTATGTTGTTTCTCAAAACATACTAAAGTTGTTTCTCAAAAATCATAGTAAAAGTTGTTTGTTAAAAACATGACTAAATTGGTTATCAAAGTAAGTTTAAGTTGGTTCTTAAACATGATTAAATTGTTATCTCAAAGCATGCTTAAGTTGGATCTCAGACTGTCGATGGATTTCGTGTCGCAAGAACACGGGGTACCACGCGACGGACCCAGGGATTCGAACGCAGGGGGCTGAACGTGTGAGATCTTGGATCGCAACGAAACACGGTGACGGAAGCCTCGATTGTCGAACGCGCAACGCACTGCAGAGAGGGAGACCGAGCTTTACCCAGGTTCAGGGCCCTCGTGGTGAGGTAAAACCCCTACTTCCTGCCTTCTTGTATTGCAACGCGACACCTCGCGAGGAGTACAAGGCCTTGGTTACAAAGCTCTAGTTGGCCAGAGGTTGAAGAACCTGCGTGCCCAACTAGCAGCTTGAAGAAGATGAAGATTAGATTAGACCGGATCACGGATCCCCCCTCTAAGGGGTGGCCTCTCCCTCCTTTTATAGCGCCCAGGTCCTCCTTCCCCTTATCTTCTTGGGGAAGGGGTTGCCACACACGACCAAGGAGGGAGGACAGCTGTAGACTATGCTCTTCTGTAGACTTGGTCTTCGTAGGGTAGCGGCGCCGGTCCACAGGAGTGGGTGGAGGAGGCTGACGTCCTCCTCTGGCGCCCTGCACCGTCCATGCTATATTTAGGGGGGTGGCCAACTGCCACTGTGCCGCTTTGGGCAGGCATAGAGAAAGTTGGTCTCCTCCCTGTCGGGGGTAGCGTGGGCGGTACGCGGTCTTCTACCCGCTAGCTTCTTGCTCTGCACGCCAATCGTGCTGAGCTGGCGTAGGCGTGCGTCCTCTCCTCACCAGCAGGGGCTCGTGAGGAGGTCTTCTGGTCCTTAGCCGTTTCTGTTGTCGTTCTCCTCACGAGGCGCCTCCTCGTGAGGGTCTTCTCCGTGACTTCGGTCGCTGATTGCCCCCTGGGCTGAAGATGGGCCGATGACGGGGCCCAGGAGCAGGTGGACCGGAATACCCCGGTATCCAGAACACCGACAGTAGCCCCCGGGAGCCCGGCCCATGAACGCACCCTCTTGAGGAAGCGAAGGGTCGGGGGCCCCCGAAGCTGCTGGGCCCTCCAACGGCACGCGTCAACTGCGCGGTCAGAGGACCATGTGAAGAAGCAGAGACTCCGGACACGTGGCGCGGCCGCAGCTGGCGAGATGAAATGGGGGGCGACGCTACGGTCTCCGAGGCGTCAACCTGCCATAATGATGTGTCGCTTGACTGCAGAGCGCCGCGCCAACGCTTCGATTCCCGCGCAAGGATTTGACGCATCGACGCCGGACGCCTCCCTTAAATAGATCCTCCTCGAGACCTCCGGCACTTCACCTCCTTCCTCCAGTGCCACTTCTGCTTCCTCGCCCCCAAGCTCATGGATCCCTCCAACTCCTCCGCCGCCGTGGGATCGAGCTCCGGGGCGAAGCGCCGCGGGCGTCCCCTGGGCAGCGGGAAGAAGGCGAAGGTCCCGGCCCAGTGGACGCCCGGCGCCGGCGGCCCCCTCCGCATTGGCACGCCGCGGCAGGGCGAGGCGAGCCGTGTCGCCGCGGGGACCTCCGGCGCCCTGACCCTCAGGGGTCTTGCGCGCGGAGGCGCCCTGAACTTGCCGTCGCCGCTGGCGGCGGCGCCTGCTCCCCGCGCCTCGGGGAGCATCGATCGGGCCCTCCGGGAGGTGGAGGCCGCCCTGGGCCCCCCTCCCCCTGCTGCAGATCTTCCGGCCCCGCCGGTGAATGGAGTGGTTGCCACTCCGCGTCCCTTGGCGGCGGCGCTGCTGGGACCCCTCATCGCCCCGGGGTCCCGCTTCTTGGAGCTCCTCGTCGTTGTCGACGCCCCGGGCTTCAACTCCCTCCGGCTGCCCGACGCCGTCCGGATGGTGGTTCACGCACACGGCCCGGCAGCCGGGGAGATCGCCCTGGGGGAGCAGAGCAGGCCAGACCTCTTCTGGCCTGTGGACATCCTCTTCGGGGGCGGCGGCAATGCCGTCCTCGCCGGCCGCTGGAGGGCTTTCGCCCTCGGCCATCGCCTCCGCGTCGGCGACCACCTCGTCTTCCGCTTCAAGCTGGGGACGCTGGAGGCTACGGTGCGGATCTTCACCGCCAGCGGCGTCCGCCGCACCTACCCCCAGCCCGCGGCGCAGTGAAGAGGAAGCCCCGGCGTGGTAGTTCTCTGGGGAGGGGAGCTAGTCTCCTCCCCTTTTTGCCTTGTAGTCCTTGCCGGCGGGGTATGCCCCGTCGTGCTTCGCTCCTTCCCCCACTGGGGGGCTTTTTAATGAAATCCATTTGCTAATCAGCCTGCTTCTCTTCATTGTCCTGGTCGTTGGCTTCGCTCGAGAGCCCTAGTGAGCTGTTGGCATTGACGGGAAGCCTCCCTTTGCCTCAGAGCTCGAGACGGGGTCGGCGTCGGCGACACATTGGACGATTCCTGAGAGAAGAAGTTGAAGAAAGAGTTGGAAAATAAAAAACCCCAAATCCCCGAAAACGGAAAAACAAATCGACAAAACAAACGAAAAAAGAAGGCGAATAAGATGCCCCTGTGACCGGCACAGGGACCTTCTCCGTCGTGGAGGAGTGCGGCACTATCTGTGCCAGCAGCTAAGAGCAAATTGCCGCGCGTGGCAATTCACGGGGCCTTCCTCGTCGTTGAGGGAAGCTGGACCCTCACGGACGTGAAAACGTCGACGCTTAAGAGAGCCCAGAGACCGTCGACACCCCACAAGGATTGCTCATGAGGTGAAGGGCCTGGCGCGGACCTCCGGATCTGCGTCACCTTCGCAAGATTGATCGGAGCGGCCTGCTACTCGTGTGATGGCGCCAGAAAAGAACTGTGGCGTTTAGTTGACGTGGGAGCAGTATATCCTTGTGCGTGGTGATGACCAGCCCGTTGGGAACCCCAAGAGGAAGGTATGATGAGTGTAGCGGCTAGTTTTCCCTCAGTTAAGAAACCAAGGTATATCGAACAGGAGAAGAGAGACGATGACGACTGAAGGTGTTTGTGGAACCTGCACACACACAGACAAATACTTTGTCCCCAACTTGCGATGAGGTTGTCAATCTCACCGGTTTGCTTGAAACAAAGGTTATGAGTGTATCGAGTGGAAAACAGTAGTAAAATGCTAGTAAATTAAACAGTGCGGGAAAAGTAAACAGGTGATTGCAATATGATTAAAATAGGACCGGGGTCCACAGTTCACTAGTGGTGTCTCTCCATAGATAAAATAACATGCTGGGTAAACAAATTACAGTTGGGCAATTGATAGAATAAAGATAACGTGATATGTCAAGAAGATCACTATGAGATTCACTCTGGGCATTACAACAAAATACATAGACCGCCATCCAACTGCATCTATGACTAATAATCCACCCCCGGGGATATCATCCGAACACCCCAAAAGTATTAAGTTGCGAACAACAGATAATTGCATTAAGCAAAGTGTGTAATGTAAACAAAGCATATGCCCTTGAGCATATGAATGTTGTTTTCTCCCTAGTAGCAACAGCACATCTACCACCTTAGAGGTTTCTGTCACTCCCCCAGGTGAAATAGAGACATGAACCCACTATCGAGCATAAATACCCCCTCTTGGAGTCACTAGCAACTACTCGGCCAAGATAGCTACTAACAACGGAGAGCATGCAAGATCATAAACAACATAGAGATAACAAAAGATATAATTCAGTACAACAACTTAATCATAAACACCAATATTCATCGGATCCCAACAAACCAACATCATAGTATTACATAACGGTGATCTCAATCATGTAGGGCAGCTCATGAGATCTAAATATGAAGCACATGGTGGAGAAGACAACCATCTAGCTACTGCTATGGACCCATAGTCCAAGGTAGACTACTCACTCATCGCTCCGGAGGCAAGCATGGCGATGAAGAAGACCTCCGGTGGCGATTCCCCTCTCCGGCAGGGTGCCGGGAAGAGCTTCTGGACCCTCCCGATCTTCGGGTCGACGGCGGCGGCGGATCGCGATGTATTCTGGAAAACTGATCGGGCCCTTAGGTTTTTCTCGTCAGGGGGTATATGTAGGCGAAGGGGGGCTGTCAGAGGTGGAGCCACGCAGCCTCACAAGGGGCCGGCGCGGCCAGGGGCCAGGCCGCGCCACCCCTGTGTGTGGGGGCCACGTGGCCCCCCTCCGTCAGGTCTTCAGATGTTTGGGAGCTCCCCGGTGAAATATGACTTCAGGAACTTGTTTCGTCCAATTCCGAGAATATTTCCTATGTATCACTTCTGAAACACAAAAATAGCAGAAAACAGGAAACTGGCACTGTGGCACTTCGTTAATAGGTTAGTTCCGGAAAATGTATAAAAGTACCACTAAGTGTAACGAAACAATAGGCAAATGGTGTAAAACAAAGCATGGAGCATCAAAAATTATAGATACGTTTGAGACGTATCAAGCATCCCCAAGCTTAACTCCTGCTCGTCCTCGAGTAGGTAAGTGATAACAAAAGAATAATTTTTGAGGTGACATGCACCTACACAATCTTGATCATATATGTAAGCATTGATGAGCTGGGATCAATAGAACTTAAAACATGGGCATGAAAGATATAATCATGACAATAAGAACTTAGCAACCATGTTGTAAACATGCAAATGAACACAAACAAAAGATCATGATAATGAAACAATGAAAGTCAAACGTGTGTTCAAATCATAAGGAAAAACATACAAAAGGTTTTCAGCTTGTCCTTCAAAGAGAGCAAAACATAAATGCATAGGACACCTCAAAGTTTAAGAGGGCGACTAGATACAAATAATTTAAGAACAAGTGAAACCAACAATATGAGTCAATCAATGAACCTTGGGACAATGCATATCACACTAAGAATGACAACTATGCTCTCTTAATGGTGCATAAAGAAAGAAGGTGGTGACTCAACATAAAAGTAAAAGAAAGGCCCTTCGCAGAGGGAAGCAGTGATTGCAAGTTTTATAACCTTCAAAAATTATGGTACTTACCGGCTTTGAGCTCTCATTGCCCCCATCATAAGCATCTTGAATGGTTAAAGTTAATGCGAGAACAATTATGATGCATATGCTTGACAAATCATAAGTTGAAAACCTTGTGTCCCGTGAATACGAGTACCCAAACCATGCTAATTTACTTAGAGTCCCAAGCAAGGCTCTTGTCATTGTAAGTATATGCATATCATTGAGAACCGCCAATGGGGTACCTCCGTGCCCGATGACATGGAACAAGCCCACACCAAAATGACAGGACAAGCAGACGATGAACACCTCGACATCTCTTTTATTTGCTATATTGTTTAGCTTTTTATTGTGAGATGCGTCGTCGAATGTTCACCATGGGTATGCTGCAAATTTCCACCATGAATTATGCATGGCTTAGATTGGCGGCCCGGCGTTTCCCTAACACATATAAAAACTCCATGATCCTCACAAGATTCCCAATTCATTTCACACAGCGGGCATCCATAAACAAAAGATCACAATATCAACTCAAAAGGAAGTGCAATGTTGAAAGCTTGCCCCATGACAGCATGGCTGGGCTAGAATCCAACTTACAACTTGCAAGCATAACAACTCAACATAAAAGACCACAATGTCAAATTATTAGAACAGGAAAAAGTAAAGTGTGCCTTCCGGTTCGTGAGAGCTTTACTGACCGAATTTCGCATAACACTGGTAAGAGTTTAATTTGAAGAGAAAATAAAAGCAAGTCAAATTTACTTGGAATAGCAAATTGCTAGTAGGTATGTATGGTGGACACAATGGAAAACTTTGGCTTTTAGGAGTTGGATGCACGAGTAGAGCTCATACTCAGTACAAGATGAGGGCTAGCAAAAGACTGGGAGCGACCAACTAAGAGAGCAATAATGGCCATAATCATGCAAAGCGACAAAGCGACATTAAAAGAAGCATATGATGGCATCAAAAGTCAAAAACTAAATGATCATGAAGGCTAATGGCGACTTTGGAAGAGTCTAACATGTGTGAGCATGCGCCAAGTCAACCCAAATAAAGCATCAAGGAGAAAACCAAAATAATGCTTCCATACAATAAAAACAACGCATGATTTTTTCAAAGGCTCATTAAGCAATCTCAGTTATTTGAGACAAGTCATGCTACAGCAAAACCACTAAGCATACTATCAAAAAGACATCAAGCATGACATGAAAAAGCCTAAGCCGCAGTCTACACAAGCTCCTTCTTGTACCACTATTTTGCACAAAGCTTTTTCTCTTTTCCAACACCATTTGAAATTTTTATAAACACCTCTTTTGATGAAAACCAATAAAGATCATATGCAAAAATACACCTTGATGAAAAGATATGACAAGATCTGAACGCATATCAAGGCGAAAACGAAAACCAAAAGCAGTAGCAGAAAAAGTAGAATGCTCGATTTATAAGAGTGAAAACTAGAGCATTCTTTGCAAATGAAAACGAGTACATCTCCTCCAAAGGAAAATTTGTTGGGGTCCAATCATTTATTGCAGCAAACAAACAAACTAAACAAACTAAGAAAACTAAAACAACTGACGCTCCAAGAAAAACACATAGTGCATGAAGCAATAAAAATATAGTGTTTTGAAAGGTGACATGATTTTTGCCGATGAAGAAGGGGTGCCTTGGGGGCATCCCCAAGCTTTGACGCTTGTACTTCTTGGATATTTCTTGGGGTGATGCATGGGCATCCCCAAGCTTGAGCTTTTGTCCATTCTTCAACTCATCTCATCATTCTCCAATCCCTACACTTGAAAACTTCCTTCATACAAAACTAAACACAATTCTATTAGCAACATTAGTGTAAGCATAAAATATATTCAACCTCTTTTAGCTTCAGGTTTCAACCCAAAACCACCACATATAAAGTATATACTACTGTAGCAACTTCCACAAGAGTTCCATGATCAAAAAGAACTCAAAAGAAAGCGATAAAGTGGCAAAAACAAATATTGGCAGAAATCTGTCAAAACTGGACAGCTGATAATGGACGAATTTTTGAGGGATTTTCTGTTGCTCAAATCAAAAAGTGTTCAACTAAGAAAAGTTTGGATATAACCTGGGGCATATGCACAAGAAATCGCAGGTCCAAAAGATAAACAGAGAATTTATACGAATTTTTACGGTGCAGCACCGAAAACAGTTTCAGGACAGCAATAACCCCAAATCTTTACCTCGCTCAAATTAGAGGCTTCTCTTGGCACAAAAACGAAATAAACAAGATAAGGAGCGGTCATTACAGTAGTAATGACTTCCAAGACTCAAATAAAAGAAAAATTACTGAAAAGTAAACAATGGGTTATCTCCCAAGAGTGCTTTTCTTTAACGCCTTTGAGCTAGGCGCAGAAAATTGCGAATCAAGTATTATCAAGTGATGAAGTGCTAGGGTCAGCACGTGCCTTACGTCTCCCTTTCTTACCTTTGCTCTTGACTCTAGGAAAGACATGGTTATTGCAAGGTGGAGTAGTAAATGTTATATTGCCTTTTCCCACATCGATAACGACGCCAAGGAGCTTCAGAATGGATCTTCCAAGTGTGATTTGTCCTTTTCCTACACATTCAATAACAAGATAATCAGTAGATATCATTCTTCCTAGGATTTTTGTAAAGACTCCTTCAGCTATTCCAAGGGGGGATATGGTGGCATTATTAGTAAGAAAAATTTCTTCTCCTCCCTCAGAAAGCTTCCAAAGGCTCAAAGATTCATAAACATCCTTTGGCATGAGACAAAATTCAGACATAATATCACAACGAGCATGAAAAGTTTCACCACTAATGATGATCTTTATTGTAGGATACCAGCTCGAAGGCTCAGAATTTATAGGCACATAATCAAAATGCTGGCGTAAAGTATTGTAGCAAGAATTCAAACTAGCAGTGTGAGTCTCAAGAGTATTAAGTCTATTAAAAATGCACACAAGAGAGGAATCAAAATAGGTTGGCATGCTATAAATTGTAATCAGCTTTTTAATAATATTGAAGGCTTGATCTCCATCACAATGAAGGAAATCTCCTTCTGCAGTAGCATCCGAAGCATATCTATAACGAAGAGAAAGTCCAAAGTAAAAGCTACTAAGAAGCAAACTCAAAGTCATTTTAGGTTCAGTTTTTCCATGCCAATCATAAATTCTAGACCAAGCTTCTTTAAAGCTCTCCTCATCTTTCTGCTTAAAGGTAAAGATCATGTCCGCGGGGGACATAGTAGTAGCAACTAAACTAGACATGATAAACTAAGAGCAAAGAAATAACAACTACCAAGGATTCTAATTTTTTTGGGTTTTTGATATAAAAAGCAATGCAGGTAAAATAAAATAACGTAAAGCAAAACAAATAACAAAGTAAAGAATGTGTGTGCGAAGAACTCCCCTCGCAGAAGTCTTCTCTCTTCCCCGGCAACGGCGCCAGAAAAGAAGCTGCTACTCGTGTGATGGCGCCAGAAAAGAACTGTGGCGTTTAGTTGACGTGGGAGCAGTATGTCCTTGTGCGTGGTGATGGCCAGCCCGTTGGGAACCCCAAGAGGAAGGTATGATGAGTGTAGCGGCTAGTTTTCCCTCAGTTAAGAAACCAAGGTATATCGAACAGGAGAAGAGAGACGATGACGACTGAAGGTGTTTGTGGAACCTGCACACACACAGACAAATACTTTGTCCCCAACTTGCGATGAGGTTGTCAATCTCACCGGTTTGCTTGAAACAAAGGTTATGAGTGTATCGAGTGGAAAACAGTAGTAAAATGCTAGTAAAGTAAACAGTGCGGGAAAAGTAAACAGGTGATTGCAATATGATTAAAATAGGACCGGGGTCCACAGTTCACTAGTGGTATCTCTCCATAGATAAAATAACATGCTGGGTAAATAAATTACAGTTGGGCAATTGATAGAATAAAGATAACGTGATATGTCAAGAAGATCACTATGAGATTCACTCTGGGCATTACAACAAAATACATAGACCGCCATCCAACTGCATCTATGACTAATAATCCACCCCCGGGGATATCATCCGAACACCCCAAAAGTATTAAGTTGCGAACAACAGATAATTGCATTAAGCAAAGTGTGTAATGTAAACAAAGCATATGCCCTTGAGCATATGAATGTTGTTTTCTCCCTAGTAGCAACAGCACATCTACCACCTTAGAGGTTTCTGTCACTCCCCCAGGTGAAATAGAGACATGAACCCACTATCGAGCATAAATACCCCCTCTTGGAGTCACTAGCAACTACTCGGCCAAGATAGCTACTAACAACGGAGAGCATGCAAGATCATAAACAACATAGAGATAACAAAAGATATAATTCAGTACAGCAACTTAATCATAAACACCAATATTCATCGGATCCCAACAAACCAACATCATAGTATTACATAACGGTGATCTCAATCATGTAGGGCAGCTCATGAGATCTAAACATGAAGCACATGGTGGAGAAGACAACCATCTAGCTACTGCTATGGACCCATAGTCCAAGGTAGACTACTCACTCATCGCTCCGGAGGCAAGCATGGCGATGAAGAAGACCTCCGGTGGTGATTCCCCTCTCCGGCAGGGTGCCGGGAAGAGCTTCTAGACCCTCCCGATCTTCGGGTCGACGGCGGCGGCGGATCGCGATGTATTCTGGAAAACTGATCGGGCCCTTAGGTTTTTCTCGTCAGGGGGTATATGTAGGCGAAGGGGGGCTGTCAGAGGTGGAGCCACGTGGCCTCCCTCCGTCAGGTTTTCGGATGTTTGGGAGCTCCCCGGTGAAATATGACTTCAGGAACTTGTTTTGTCCAATTCCGAGAATATTTCTTATGTATCACTTCTGAAACACAAAAACAGCAGAAAACAGGAAACTGGCACTGTGGCACTTCGTTAATAGGTTAGTTCCGGAAAATGTATAAAAGTACCACTAAGTGTAACGAAACAATAGGCAAATGGTGTAAAACAAAGCATGGAGCATCAAAAATTATAGATACGTTTGAGACGTATCACGGCCTTGGTCTTCAATAATCCTGCCACGTTAGGCCTTCCTAGAGAGAGGGAATCCTCCTGCGGATGCTAGTGCATCGACGCGTCTTTGCTCCCTCGTGAGGGTTGCTCACGAGGGGTAGGTCCTTAACGGGTGCCTTGGGCACACCTTGGACTTTTTCTCGAAGATTTTTTATTTTCTGGCGTACTTCGCGAGGAACTAAGCACCATGGGCATCCAGAGGTGATCGTTAACGGGGCCGTCGCCCCCGACCAGAGCTCGCTCCCTTCGGGTTTTTCGGGCTTGCTGTTTTCCGGGCGAAGGCCCCAGCATAGACACCGTGCCTAGCCCCCTTCCACGAGGAGTACCGCAGAAAATAAATGGACTTCATGCCATTTTGATGTCATGCCAAAGCAGAGGCGCTACATTGCGCGATAACTTAATATCAGTGCTTAAGAGCAGATTGAGCTGATACAAGTGCCGTGAAAACGGTCTTTTTCTCCTCGTGAGGAACCTAGGGGTAGAACTTTCGCAGATGAGCTATGTTCCACGGGCTCCCCACTGGCACGCCTTCTGCGGTTTCCAGCCGCGCCGAGCCTGGCCTGGCGATGTGCGTCACCTTGAAGGGTCCTTCCCACATTGGAGACAACTTGTGCAGGCCCTCACGAGAGAGTATCCTCCTCAGCACCAGGTCGCCGACCTCCAGAGTTCTTGCTCGAACATGGCGGCTATGGTAGCGGCGTAGTCCTTGCTGGTACCTCGCGGCGCGGAGCGCGGCTTGGCACCAAGCTTCCTCGAGCAGGAGGAGGCGATCCTTGATGAGGTCCTCTTGGCGAATTTCGTCGAAGGCGAGCACTCTTGGCGACCCGAACTTGATGTCGGTGGGAAGAACAGCCTCCGCCCCGTAGACCAGGAAGAAAGGGGTTTTTCCGGTGGGTTTGGTGGCGGTAGTCCTGATGGACCACAAGATGGATTGGAGGTTGTCTAACCATTTTTTGCCGCAGGCCTCGAGCTTGGCGTTGAAGCTTTTCGTCTTGAGTCCTTTGAGTACTTCAGCGTTGGCACGCTCGGCTTGGCCATTGCTCCGGGGGTAGGCGACGGAGGCGAAGCAAATCTTGATGCCGGTCGATGCGCAGTACTCCCGGAACAGTCCGCTGGTGAACTGGCTGCCGTTGTTGGTGATGATGCGGTTAGGCACTCCAAAATGACAGACCAGCCCACGGATGAACTTGACTGCGGACCTCGCCGGGATCGTGCACACCGGTTCCACCTCCACCCACTTGGTGAACTTGTCGATGGCGACGTAGAGGTAGCGATAGCCCCCTTGCGCTCTGGGGAATGGACCGAGGATGTCCAGCCCCCAAACGGCAAACGGCCAAGTGAGTGGGATGGTTCGCAGCTCTTGCGCCGGCTGATGTATTTGCTTGGCGTGGAATTGGCACGCCTCGCACCTCTTGACCATCTCCGCCGCATCCCCGAGCGCCGAAGGCCAGTAGAAGCCACTTCGATATGCCTTTGCGGCTAGAGTTGCAGCAGAAGCATGATGCCCACATTCGCCGGCGTGGATGTCCCTTAGAAGCTCTTGGCCTTGGTGAGTAGATATGCACTTCAGAGCGACGCCATTTGGGCGACGCCGATACAAGTCACCGTCCTTGACGCAGTAGCCCGAAGCTTGCCGCACAATCCCCTCGGCCTCCTCTTCATCCTCAGGAAGCCTGCTGCTGGTGAGGTAGGCCTTGAGCTCGATGATCCAATCCACTCCCTCCTGTCGCGCCAATGCCAGAAGGACGCGGTCACCCGAAGGAGGCCCGCAATCCGGAGCCCCCTGCTCCGGCGGTGGCGGCAAAGCAGAAGGAGGAGGGGAATTGGATGTTGACGGAGAGGCGGACGGTTTGAAGAGACGCTCCTCGAAGACGCCGGCGGGCTGCGCCAGGCGATGAGAGGCGCGCTTGGCGATCTCGTCGGCTTCCACATTTTCTCCCCTCGGGATGTGCTTCAGCTCCAAGCCTTGGAAGCGTTTTTCCATCTTTCGATGCTCCTCGAGATAAGCCGCCATGTGCTCATCCCTTGGAGTGTAGCTCTTGTTCGAGAAGTTCACAACCAGCTGTGAATCTCCCTTGATGATGAGGCGCTTGATGCCCAAAGCGCTTGCTGCCCTTAGGCCAGCAAGTAGTCCTTCGTACTCCGCGATGTTGTTGGAGACCTTGTTCTCGCCGATGTCATCGATGGCGCGGTCATGATTTTTGCGGCGGCGCTCGAGGGAGACGCGTGCATCTTCCGGAGCGCGTTGGACGATTTGGCAGCTGGGCTCCCCGCGCGGCGAAGATGCGGCGCGGGAAACCACCCTCTTGGCCTTGTTGGCCATCCCATCTCCGGCGCCCGGGGCGCGATGCCCCGCCGCCGGATCTGGGCTCCCCGCGCCCTGGGCTCCTCCCAAGGCCGGGTCTTCGTTGGCGATGGCGACGAGCTCGGCGATTCGAGCGCGCCACCCCTCACGCCCGTCGTCGGTGGGTTGATAGCGCAGCAGCTCCTGCGCCATGGCGAGTGCCTGCGCAGGAGACAGCTGACTCCCAGAACGAGCGCGAGAAGTGGCGGTGGCGGTGAAGGAGAGCGAAGGCTCTGTCCGCCCGGACGGGAGGTAGGAGGACTCCAGATCTTCCTCCTCTTCCTCCCCGGCCGAGGCTTCATGACGACGGAAGATGGGCTCGGTTTGCCCCCGAACAGCGTTGCGACGGCGAAGACGCTCGAGCCTTGCATTGGCGTCGGCCATGTCGAAGCAGATCTAGAAGAAAACACACCACAACCCCCTACCTGGCGCGCCAAATGTCGATGGATTTCGTGTCGCAAGAACACGGGGTACCACGCGACGGACCCAAGGATTTGAACGCAGGGGGCTGAACGTGTGAGATCTTGGATCGCAACGAAACACGGTGACGGAAGCCTCGATTGTCGAACGCGCAACGCACTGCAGAGAGGGAGACCGAGCTTTACCCAGGTTCAGGGCCCTCGTGGTGAGGTAAAACCCCTACTTCCTGCCTTCTTGTATTGCAACGCGACACCTCGCGAGGAGTACAAGGCCTTGGTTACAAAGCTCTAGTTGGCCAGAGGTTGAAGAACCTGCGTGCCCAACTAGCAGCTTGAAGAAGATGAAGATTAGATTAGACCGGATCACGGATCCCCCCTCTAAGGGGTGGCCTCTCCCTCCTTTTATAGCGCCCAGGTCCTCCTTCCCCTTATCTTCTTGGGGAAGGGGTTGCCACACACGGCCAAGGAGGGAGGACAGCTGTAGACTATGCTCTTCTGTAGACTTGGTCTTCGTAGGGTAGCGGCGCCGGTCCACAGGAGTGGGTGGAGGAGGCTGACGTCCTCCTCTGGCGCCCTGCACCGTCCATGCTATATTTAGGGGGGTGGCCAACTGCCACTGTGCCGCTTTGGGCAGGCACAGAGAAAGTTGGTCTCCTCCCTGTCGGGGGTAGCGTGGGCGGTACGCGGTCTTCTGCCCGCTAGCTTCTTGCTCTGCACGCCAATCGTGCTGAGCTGGCGTAGGCGTGCGTCCTCTCCTCACCAGCAGGGGCTCGTGAGGAGGTCTTCTGGTCCTTAGCCGTTTCTGTCGTCGTTCTCCTCATGAGGCGCCTCCTCGTGAGGGTCTTCTCCGTGACTTGGGTCGCTGATTGCCCCCTGGGCTAAAGATGGGCCGATGACGGGGCCCAGGAGCAGGTGGACCGGAATACCCCGGTATCCAGAACACCGACACAGACATGTTTTAGTTATTTCTCAAACATGCCCATGTTGCTTTTGGCTCGACGCATAACAGTACTGCACTAACTTTAGTGCTTCTAGTGTGCAACTTTTACACATTTAGTAACCAACTAAAAAATGCTTGTACCTCATTAGAAAAGCTCTGTGGCAACTTTGAGGATACAAAATCTTCCGTTCTAGTCATCCCAACAAAGAGACTATCTCTTATGGTTGCACCAACACCTTGCTTCAGCTGAAAAAAAAGGAGAAGAATGTGCCCAAACCATGAGAAACTCATGTTAGACTAAAAAGTAAATAAATACATTAACCTAAAAAACAGGGGATTCCATGAAAACAAAACAAACAGGAACTCACCTTAAGTTTACCAAAAACTCCATTGCCTTTTGCGTCCTTGCGCATAACAGCTTGTATAAGCTTGTCATCCCATGCTGCAGCACGAATGGGGCACTCCTCTTCGGACGGCACAGGTTCATCATGATCTAGTGAGTCCAGGTAAAGAATCTGCCAAAATAGAATATGGGGAAATAGTTAAGTTAGTTTTCATTTAATATACCAGAACATGAAACACACCAAAAACTTAGGAGGGGGGGAAGCAATAAATAATTACCACTAGGTGGTGTAAACAGCAGCACACACACTTCTTCTTCACGCCCATCTTCTTGACTGCTTCAACAATTTGATCTACTGCAAACTGGGCAAAATTTGTTCTACGGAACTCGTTGAGGTCAAATATGCAGGAATAGCACCTGGGGCTGATGCTTGACTTTGTTGTAGGGCTTACAAAGCAACTCAAAACTGCAGCAAAGTATGCGCGGAGAAACTTGAAGTCTATAGCACCATTCATGTCTTTTATAATCTTCATCCAATCAGCCCATTCTGGTGCTGAACCACTCTCTATGCCATACTCCTGGTTCATGAATGCGATGGGCTCTATCTCCATCTCGTAACATACAGGTTTCCCTTCATTCTTAATCCCAAACACTTTAGTGTAACTGTCTGCAGTTACTGGTATGCTGCCCCTCCCAGGAACAGCAAGCTCCCTTCTGATGGAATCAAAACACGATAGCACCCACATGCTTAGGTCTACAGGCATTTCTGTTGCCTTTACCTTAAGCATTCCTCCCCATTCCCATTCTTCAACCAAATTCTTCTGATCTTGTGTTAGCAACTTATTCAGTTTGATTAGCCTTGCAGGAGAGGCCTGGTTCCTACCTAGCTGAAACACAAAACATAACAGTTTTTAGTTACAAAAAAATATGAAGTTGAGCAGTTTCCATATGTGTAAAAAGATACACATGATATCTGGTTAAAGAAAAAGATGGTGGAAACACACCATCTACCTTCGTTTTCGAACAGGCTTTTTGGTAGCTGGTGAAGTAGGCGCAGCCGTCGTATTAAGTTGTACAGCTCTAGGTGCAACATTAACAGTATCAGATCAAGAAACAGGGTCTCCGATGTTCCCAACTGCACTCTGGTGATAAAAAATAAAAGGAAAATAGAAAAACCGCATCAGCTAGATTTGCAATAAAAAGAAAACAAAATAGAAGTTGTATACAAAAATAGATTGTTCATGTACCTTCTGACGAGGCTGCTGTCGATTTTGTTGTGGCTGCTGTCGAGTTTGTGGAAGCTGTTGTCCAATGTGTGGCGGCTGCTGTCGACTCTGAGTAGACTGCTGACCAAAGTGTACAGCCTATTGTCGATTCAGAGGAAGCTGCTGACCAACGTGTGGAATAGGCGCAGGACAATTTCCCTCTGCTCCATCAATGGATGGCAGGCGCAAATGGGCACGCTTGTTTGCCTCTTTCGCCATTTGGTGGTCAGAAGACTTGTCTGCTACAAAAACAAACCAAAGCTTATAGTTAGAAGAAAACATGATTAAAACACACAAAAAAGCAACTAACAGCGTGTGTTTTGCTTGGTACAAATATAAGCAACTAACAGCGTGTGTTATACCAACTGACAACCTATACATTTGAACACACTGGCCACAAAATGGAAAAACAACACATATATCCAACTTAGTTAGATGACAATAGACAACTTAAGCATGGTACAAATGCAAATTTAGTTGAACTCACACTGACCATATATGGAAAAAAAACACAGAGATCCAACTTGATCATATGTCAGTAGCCAACTTAGACATGACAGAAATGCAAGTTAGTTGAACCCATTCATAAAAAAACAGAAGTGCATTATGCTTGCTAGATTAGTAAAATAGGTACTAAAAAAAGCTATGGTACTAGAACACAACTTGAAAAACTTCAACACACTGTGCAGATACCTAAACTACAATGTAGCAAACAAAAACACATGACCCTGTTGCTTATTAATATGGTGTAGATGCCCAACATAGTTTAAATTCTCAAAAACCAACTTAAGTAACATCAATGACCAACTTAATATAGTCTGCTGATGCAACTATTAAATGCAGAGTACACAAAAACAGCATAAAAACTCCTACATGACCAACATGGTGAGGAACACAGATGACATCATATCCATATCGTTGAGCTACAACATCTAGTACTACAACAAAAAATGGCCACAAAATAATGATCGCAGGTCAGATCCACAGAGCAGCAACAAAAAACAGGGTCAAATCCACTCGAAGCACATTTGAATGTCAACTGCGGTAAAACAAGCCTAATTGAGGTCGCATCGCACGGGTTGGGGGATTACCTTGTAGCCGATGAAGAACGCAACCAGAAGAAGATCTTCGAAGCCGAGCACCGCACTGTCGTCACCCCCCCGACCGAAATGCCACCAGATCGCTCACCGACGTCGCTGACCAAGCCCTTCCACGAGCTCGCGTCCTCTGATACGTCTCAAACGTATCTATAATTTTTGATGCTCCATGCTTGTTTTTACACCATTTGCCTATTGTTTCGTTACACTTAGTGGCATTTTTATGCATTTTCCAGAACTAACCTATTAACAAGTGCCACAGTGCCAGTTTCCTGTTTTCTGCTGTTTTTGTGTTTCAGAAGTGATACATAGGAAATATTCTCGGAATTGGACGAAACAAAAGCCAGAAGTCTTATTTTCCCGGGAGCATCCAGACATCCGAAGGGAGGAAGGAGAGGGGCCACAGGCCTCCCTCACACTGGGCTGGCGCGGCCCAGGCCCTGGCCGCGCCACCCCTATGTGAGGAGCCCCTGGCTGCCCTCTCGCGACGCCCCTTCGCCTATAAGAAGCCTCGGGACGGAAAACCCTAGGGGAGTCGGCAATTTTTCAGAAGCAGTTCCGCAGCTCCGCCGCCACCACCGACGAATTTCGGGGGACAGAAGTCTCTGTTCCGGCACCCTACCGGGACGGGGAAGTGCCCCCGGAGCCATCTCCATCGGTCTCCATCGCCGTCTCCGCCGTCTCCATCGACCTCACCGCCATCTCCATCAACCTTGCTGTCTCCTATGATGAGGAGGGAGTAGTTCATCCCCGGGGCTGAGGGCTCTACCGGTAGCTATGTGGTTCACCTCTCTCTCCCATGATGTGATCTTTATGTGATCGTGAGCTTTGTATCATGTTGAACAAGTAGATGTTATTATTCAGATATTATGCTACTCCTATGCTTAATTGTTATAGTGTACTCTAGTGATGTTATTAAAGTAATCTATTCCTCCTGCCATGGTGTAACGGTGACAGTGCGTGCATCATGGTGGTACTTGGTTTAGCCTATGATTGTGATCTCTTGTGGATTATGAGAGTAATTATTACTATGATAGTATTGAGTGATCTATTCCTCCTTTCATGGTGTAAAGTTGACAGTGTGTGCACCGTGTTAGTACTTGGTCTAAGTCGCAATGATTTCTATCTTGAATTGTGATCTGATTTGGATGTCTCTATGAGTGGTGTTTGTCAAGTACTTGATGAACTTTAAGGGGTGCTTCTGTAGCCACTACACAATGATTAGTGTTATTCAATAGGAGAGTAATTCAGAGTACCATAGTGGAGAGAAGTTGTTTATTTGTTCAATCATGTTATATTGTTGGGAGTGTGTCCACTAGTGAAAGTATGATCCCTAGGCCTTATTTCCAAGCATTGCACACCGTTTACTTGCTGTTTTGTTACTTGTTTGCTCGCAGCGATATTTATTTCACATCACGTTTACTACTTATAATCATCACTACCGCTTGTATTTCACTATCTCTTCGCCGAACTAGTGCACCTATACATCTGACAAGTGTATTGGGTGTGTTGGGGACACAAGAGACTTTCTGTATCGTAATTACAGGGTTGTTTGAGAGGGATAGCTTTGACCTCTAACCTCCCTGAGTTCGATAAACCTTGGGTGATCCACTTAAGGGAAACTTGCTGCTGTTCTACAAACCTCTGCACTTGGAGGCCCAACAAGTGTCTACAAGAATGGAAGTGCGTAGACATCAAGCTCTTTTCTGGCGCTGTTGCCGGGGAGGTAAGGTAAAAGGTACTCGCATCCTCCTGTGTGAGTGCTCGGAGTTATTTCCTTTAGATTCTGCAATTATATCTTTTTGTTTCTTGTTTTTATTTTCACTAGTTAGGCTTAATGGAAAATAAAGAGTTCTTTAGTCTTTTTCCTGATTTTAGATTTGAAGAGAAAATTGAAAATCCTTTGGAGCTTATTTTGCATAGCAATGTTATTAGTACGAATGCTTTGAATACTGTTAATGCTAATGCTATAGAAAAGTCTAAGCTTGGTGAAGCTGGTTTTGTTGAGTATGATATTTTTAGTCCCCTAGCTTTAGTGGAGAAGGTTTGTTCTGATAATATTTTATCTCCCATATGTGATGTTTCTAGTGATGCTTGTGCTCCCCATCCTTTTAAAATACCTACGAGGATTGTTGAACGTATTAGGGATAACTGCTATTTAGGAGATGGAACTGTCCATCCTGGTGATCATCTGCTCTTTATACATGAATTATGCGAGTTGTTCCAGTGTGCAGGTATTTCGATGAACCAAGTTAAGAAGAAGCTATTTTCTTTATCACTGAAAGGCAGAGCCGAGGAATGGTATCGGCTGCTTGAAGATGGTCCATCTGTTGGCTGGGAGGAAATTGTACCTCTCTTTTATTCTAAATTCTATCCTCCAAGTGAGATTCATAAAGATCGTAATCAGATATATAATTTTTGGCCTCATGAGGGAGAAAGCATTGCCCAAGCGTGGGGAAGATTGAAGTTACTAATGCATAAATGTCCTATTCATGATCTTCCCCGTAATATTGTTATTAATAATTTTTATGCAAGGCTTTCAGGATATTACAAGGACTATCTAGATGCATGCTTTGATGGGTCTTTCACAAGCAAGGATGTAGACACCAAGTGGGGTCTGCTTGAGACAATTCAAAACAATATTGAAGGTTGGGATAGCGACAAAGGTAAAAGATCAGGTATGAATTATGAGTTTGATTGCATTAAGTCTTTCGCTGAAACTGCTAATTTTCAAGAGCTTAGTGCTAAATATGGTCTTGATCCTCAAATTATGGTTGATTGCTTTAAAGCCTTTGCTTCCCATATGAATATTCCTAAAGGAAATGGGGACGTGTATCATGAACCTTTTAAGGACACTTGCATAGAAAGTGATACTGTTGTTGATGATTGCAATAAACCTGCTCAAACTTCTCAAAGTACTATTTCTTATAAGCATGTTAATTTTTGTGGAGTACATAGACCTTGTGAACAGAGTTACAACAAGGAAGATTATTGCATCACCCACGCAAATGAAGAAACTAGTATGTGGTACGAGGATATAAGTGAGATCGGTAAAAAGGTTTGTGAGCTTTATCCTTTTCTTTGTAAACATTGCGATGACATAGGTCATTTTAATTTCCAATGCTCAAGCCCTAATAGTTACTCTTCTAGTACCTTAAGTATGTATTGTGATGACAAGATTACTCCCAATCAGCATGATGAGCTTGCTTTGTTCTTGGCGTGTGATGAGATATCTAGAAAGATTGCTTTGATAGATATGAATGATGTTGATATTAATAGCACCCTTCGTGGTTGTCGTCTCTATTGTGCTAAAGATTGCCTTGCAAATACTTACATTCAAAATCTTATAAAACTTGATATTTTGCCAAGTTATGACAGGACTGATAGATGTTTTTATCTTATTAATAGAGAGGAGGAATCCTCCAAAGTTTCTTCTGTTGTTTCTGTCAGCAAGCCAGAATATGTGGAGAAGATGCCCTTCAAGTCTCTCCCTCCTACAGGAGAGAGTAAGAAGAGTAAGAAGAAGAAGAAGAAGAAGAAGAAGAGGAGTAAGAGGCGAGAGGACATGGTATCTTCCCCTAAGCGTTATGATCCTGCTATAGATTATGATAATTCTGATTGGGATGATGTTCCTATGCCTATTACTTATGTTAGTGATCATGATTGGGAAAAGCACTCTTGGGAGATAACCCAATGTTTTTACTTTTAGTACTTTTTCTTTTATTTGAGTCTTGGAAGTCATTACTACTGTAATGACCGCTCCTTATCTTGTTTATTTCGTTTTTGTGCCAAGAGAAGCCTCCAATTTGAGTGAGGTAAAGATTTGGGGATGTTGCTGTCCTGAAACTGTTTTTAGTGCTACACCGTAAAAATTCGTAAAAATTCTCTGTTTATCTTTTGGACCTGCGATTTCTTGTGCATATGCCCCAGGTTATATCCAAACTTTTCTTAGTTGAACACTTTTTGATTTGAGCAACGGAAAATCCTTCAAAAATTCGTCCTTTGTCAGCTGTCCAGTTTTGACAGATTTCTGCCAATATTTGTTTTTGCCACTTTATCGCTTTCTTTTGAGTTCTTTTTGATCATGGAACTCTTGTGGAAGTTTCTACAGTAGTATATACTTTATATGTGGTGGTTTTTGGGTTGAAACCTGAAGCTAAAAGAGGTTGAATATATTTTATGCTTACACTAATGTTGCTAATAGAATTGTGTTTAGTTTTGTATGAAGGAAGTTTTCAAGTGTAGGGATTGGAGAATGATGAGATGAGTTGAAGAATGGACAAAAGCTCAAGCTTGGGGATGCCCATGCATCACCCCAAGAAATTTCCAAGAAGTACAAGCGTCAAAGCTTGGGGATGCCCCCGAGGCACCCCTTCTTCATCGGCAAAAATCAGGTCACCTTTCAAGACACTATATTTTTATTGCTTCATGCACTATGTGTTTTTCTTGGAGCGTCAGTTGTTTTAGTTTTCTTAGTTAGTTTAGTTTTGTTTGCTGCAATAAATAGTTAGATCACATCATGTTTCTTTTGGAGGAGATGAATCCATTTTTCATTTGCAAAGAACACTTAGTTTTTCACTCTTATCGTTCACCGAGTGTTCTTCTTTTTCTGCTACTGCTTTTGGTTTTCGTTTTCACCTTGATTTGCATTCAGACCTTGTCATATCTTTTCATCAAGGTGTATTTTTGCCTCTGGTCTTTATTGATTTTCATCAAAAGAGGTGTTTATAAAAATTTCAAATAGTGTTGGAAAAGAGAAAAAGCTTTATGCAAAAAAGTGGTACAAGAAGGAGCTTGTGTAGACTGCGGCCTAGGCTTTTGCATGTCATGCTTGATGTCTTTTTGATAGTATGCTTAGTTGTTTTGCTGTAGCATGACTTGTCTCAAATAACTGAGATTGCTTAATGGGCCTTTGAAAAAATCATGCGTTGTTTTTATTATATGGAAGCATTTATTTGGTTTTCTCCTTTGATGCTTTATTTGGGTTGACTTGGCACATGCTTACACCATGTTGACTATAAAATAAGTCGCCTATAGCCTCTATGATCATTTAGTTTTTGACTTTTGATGCCATCTTATGCTTCTTTTAATGTCGCTTTGTCGCTTTGCATGATTATGGCCATTACTGCTCTCTTAGTTGGTCACTCCCAGTCTTTTGCTAGCCCTCGCCTTGTACTGAGTATGAGCTCTACTCGTGCATCCAACTCCTAAAAGCCAAGTTTGCCATTGTGTCCACTATAAATTCCTATGCATGTTATTTGTAAGCCATTCCAAAGTAAAATTTCCATGTGCTACCTTTCAAAACCTTCAAAATACTTCTTGTTTTGTGACACTGTTTTCAGCTCATGGGGACGTAGTGGTCGGATTTGCTATCTTCCATATTGCTTATTCCAAAAAAAAAGAGAAAAAAGAAAGAAAAAGGCACTCCTCCATGGAATGTGAATGTTGGTGGGCACCCGATGGAATCGGTTAGCCATGGTTTGTGAAAGGAAAAAAGGTGGGGAAGAGTGCCAAGCTTTATAAAAGAGCACAAAAGTGCCAATCTCTCTCTCTCAAAAACTTGCTTTATTTTTGTATGGAAGATAGTAAGAACCCCATTGCCAGTCGTTGACAAAGACAACCACCTCTCAAAACCAATTTTTTATCTCTCTGTTTTACAAATGAAAAGCTCTAGCACATGTTTAATCACTGCTTCCCTCTGCGAAGGGCCTTTCTTTTACTTTATGTTGAGTCACCACCTTCTTTCTTTATGCACCATTAAGAGAGCATAGTTGTCATTCTTAGTGTGATATGCATTGTCCCAAAGTTCATTGATTAATTCATATTGTTGGTTTCACTTGTTCTTAAATTATTTGTATCTAGTCGCCCTCTTAAACTTGAAGGTGTCCTATGCATTTATGTTTTGCTCTCTCATTAAGGACAAGCTGAAAACCATTTGTATGTTTTTCCTTATGATTTGAACACATGTTTGACTTTCATTGTTTCATTTTCATGATCTTTTGTTTGTGTTCATTCGCATGTTTACAACATGGTTGCTGAGTTCTTATTGTCAAGATTATGTCTTTCATGCCCATGTTTTAAGTTCTTATGATCCAGCTCACAAATGCTTACATATATGATCAAGATTGTGTAGGTGCATGTCACCTCAAAAATTATTCTTTTGTTATCACTTACCTACTCGAGGACGAGCAGGAGTTAAGCTTGGGGATGCTTGATACGTCTCAAACGTATCTATAATTTTTGATGCTCCATGCTTGTTTTTACACCATTTGCCTATTGTTTCGTTACACTTAGTGGCATTTTTATGCATTTTCCAGAACTAACCTATTAACAAGTGCCACAGTGCCAGTTTCCTGTTTTCTGCTGTTTTTGTGTTTCAGAAGTGATACACAGGAAATATTCTCGGAATTGGACGAAACAAAAGCCAGAAGTCTTATTTTTCCCGGGAGCATCCAGACATCCGAAGGGAGGAAGGAGAGGGGCCACAAGCCTCCCTCACACAGGGCTGGCGCGGCCCAGGCCCTGGCCGCGCCACCCCTATGTGAGGAGCCCCTAGCTGCCATCTCGCGATGCCCCTTCACCTATAAGAAGCCTTGGGACGGAAAACCCTAGGGGAGTCGGCAATTTTTCAGAAGCAGTTCCGCAGCTCCGCCGCCACCACCGACGAATTTCGGGGGACAGAAGTCTCTGTTCCGGCACCCTGCCGGGACGGGGAAGTGCCCCCGGAGCCATCTCCATCGGTCTCCATCGCCGTCTCCGCTGTCTCCATCGACCTCACCGCCATCTCCATCAACCTTGCTGTCTCCTATGATGAGGAGGGAGTAGTTCATCCCCGGGGCTGAGGGCTCTACCGGTAGCTATGTGGTTCACCTCTCTCTCCCATGATGTGATCTTTATGTGATCGTGAGCTTTGTATCATGTTGAACAAGTAGATGTTATTATTCAGATATTATGCTACTCCTATGCTTAATTGTTATAGTGTACTCTAGTGATGTTATTAAAGTAATCTATTCCTCCTGCCATGGTGTAACGGTGACAGTGCGTGCATCATGGTGGTACTTGGTTTAGGCTATGATTGTGATCTCTTGTGGATTATGAGAGTAATTATTACTATGATAGTATTGAGTGATCTATTCCTCCTTTCATGGTGTAAAGTTGACAGTGTGTGCACCGTGTTAGTACTTGGTCTAAGTCGCAATGATTTCTATCTTGAATTGTGATCTGATTTGGATGTCTCTATGAGTGGTGTTTGTCAAGTACTTGATGAACTTTAAGGGGTGCTTCTGTAGCCACTACACAATGATTAGTGTTATTCAATAGGAGAGTAATTCAGAGTACCATAGTGGAGAGAAGTTGTTTATTTGTTCAATCATGTTATATTGTTGGGAGTGTGTCCACTAGTGAAAGTATGATCCCTAGGCCTTATTTCCAAGCATTGCACACCGTTTACTTGCTGTTTTGTTACTTGTTTGCTCGCAGCGATATTTATTTCACATCACGTTTGCTACTTATAATCATCACTACCGCTTGTATTTCACTATCTCTTCGCCGAACTAGTGCACCTATACATCTGACAAGTGTATTGGGTGTGTTGGGGACACAAGAGACTTTCTGTATCGTAATTGCAGGGTTGTTTGAGAGGGATAGCTTTGACCTCTAACCTCCCTGAGTTCGATAAACCTTGGGTGATCCACTTAAGGGAAACTTGCTGCTGTTCTACAAACCTCTGCACTTGGAGGCCCAACAAGTGTCTACAAGAATAGAAGTGCGTAGACATCATCCTCCCGCGCGCGCTCGGCCTCCCTGCTTCGATGGCCTCGTACGGGCTCTCCTCTACAGCGGCGACGAGATCGCGGCTCTCTCGGGGCGACGAGATCGCGCGCTCGACGACCGCGGAGAAGAACTCGCGGACCCTTTCCGCCAGAGAATCTCGCGACCCTCTCCGCATGTGTACGCCCTTCCACGGGTGAAGATCTCGCCGGATTATGACGGACGCTCGCCGGAATCGCGGGAACCCTAGGCGCGATCCGGGGGATCGGACATGGCGGAAGCAGAGAAATGCAGGGAGAGAGGAAGAGGAGGATGCTAGCAGCTATAGGCGACGCCGCTGTTGATTCTAACGCTCGGTGTCTCGGACACGTATCCCGCGGGCCCCAGGTGTAAGCGTGTCTGTTCCCGAATGCCACGCTGCCCGGTCGGGAGGACGTGCGTGGAGGACATCTCGGTCCGTTGGAAGTCCATCGTACGGTGCAGAATCGGAGGCTCGATTCAACCAACCAGCCTCCGTGCGCTTTTTAGCAATTGGGTTATATCATTAAGCGGAACTATTGAGCCTAGGCTTTACCATTCAGCCTCATATTTTTTTAGATATATGGCTCCACCGGATGGGCCAATGGCCCAAAGGCCATTTGTGAGTGGATAAGGAGGGAAAATACGGGCTTCATTACAGTTTTAGCCCAATAAAGATATAATAAGTTTTTTGTTAGAGAAAGTCTAAATATGTAATTGCAAATGTGAATCAATAAGAAGAAAGTTGTCAAAAATATTAGAAGTACATAGAAAAGTTTTAAACTTTAAATAATTATGTAATTGCAAATATAAAGTGGTGTAGTATTATTGGATATTGGGTTGGGCCAATTATTAAAGCAATTTTTGATAGTTGCTTCACCAAAAAAACATTGCTAGCACTCAAAAAAAATAGAAAACTTCCTTCATCAACATTGTTTGCCATTACAATTCGAACAATTTTGCACAATATAGGATCATTTAAACAAACTATGTTATGGTTGTGGCCATAATATTGGTCGTTTGGCATAAAAGTTAAGATCTTTGTATATGGTAGCTGCTTTTGTAGATAGGTGTGGAATCTTGCGATTTTTTTTGTAGATCTATGATAAAATAGCAATTTGTGCACTTAAAAATAATTTTTTCAAAAAATCATGAGCAAACTATGAAGCACTTTTAGTTCAAATTGGGCTCGCTTCCAGTTGAATCCGCAGAAAGTTATCAAAAAATAAACAAATACCTGTAAATGGTTTATTATTCAACCAAGTGCTGAATTGTAAACCCTAAATGGTATAATCTTTTTTGATAATGTTTTGGTCCAATTGTCAAATTGAATTTTGGTAGCTCCTTCACAAAAACATCAATTTTTGGCACTCGGAAAATAAAAAAAGAGTTTTTTGTGCAAAGAAAATGAAAACTTCCTTCAGCAATATTGTTTGCCATTCCAAGTCGAACATTTTTACACAATATAGGATCATTTTAATAAACTATGCCAAGATTGTGGCCATGACATCGGTCGTTTATCCTAAAAGTCAAGAATCTTCGTACATGATAGCTCTTTTATAGATGTGGGTGGAATCTTGCGAATTTTTTTGTAGATCTCTGATGAAATAGCAAGTTGTGCACCTAAAAATATTTTTTCCAAAAAATCATGAGCAAACTATGAAGGACTTGTAGTTCAAATTGGACCCGCTTCCAGCTGAATCAGCAGAAAGTTATCGAAAAATTAAAAAAATACCTATAAATAGGTTATTGCTCAACCAAGTGCTGAATTGTAAACCCTAAGTGGTCAAATATTTTTGGAGATTATTTTGGTCCAAACTTCAAATTGAATTGTCGTAGCTCCTTCACAAAAACATCGATTTGTAGAACTCCGAAAATGAAAAATTACTTTTTCGTGCAACGAAAATGAAAACTTCCTTCTGCAATATTATTTGTCATTACAAGTCGAACACTTTTACATAATATAGGATCATTTGAACAAACTATGTGCGGTGACCCAGCATACCACTGCATGTTGTAGTACGCAAGTCGTTGACATAACACTTATGAAACTCCATTTCACAAATATTACATCCCTCAGAGTGGTACAGCAGAAACATTGCGGGTCCACATACAAACTTTTATTATTACAAGCCAAATAAACAACAACTCCGAGGTCCTCTTAGGTTCATCGAGGATACCCCATTGACTCACAACTTACATTACTTGTTCTAGAACAACTGAAAGTATATCTAAGAACTAAGGTAGCTCAGCAACTTATTTAGCAGTGTTTTAGGTTGCTCGGCTAATCTAACGGTACTATCTTGTCTACTGCTCGGCTTCCTCTTCGGCACCATAGACGATCTTGTAATCTTCACCTTCTACACCACCGGATAGATCTGGCTCCTCATAGAAGATCTCCTCCTGGGTTGCATTGGCGTAGAGTGCCTCCTCTTCTTGGTCTTCAGAGTTTAAGCAAGGGTTAAGAGGGAGTGGGGTGAGTAACGAGTGTTACCCAGCAAGTTCATTTAAAAGGGATAAGTGTTTGATGCACTAGCTACGACCATAGATCAATGATCACATGTCATGCAGGTTTTCATAAACATTTCTTCAAGAGATTGCTTTTATTTTGAAAACTATGCCCGACAGCCTTCACAGGTTGACTAGAACTTCATGGAGTTCCTTTCCTGCCATGTTCGCAGTTCCTTTCCGGAACAAGGAGTGACAAGCCACAATTTGATACACTCTGCAGAGGTGCGTTGCTTTACCCATAAGAGATCAAAGCCTTGTTGCACAACCGGGCGAATCTTTCCCGTCCATACACTTCGGTATGGGGCCTAGTCATTGATCCAAGCCAATCACTACCCTTCTCCGCGACCTCGCATGCCCACCCTTTTGCTTCGCTCAGGCCACGGTAAGCCCTGAATTACGGCATAGCCCATGGCGAGCCCCGAATTATTGCCCGAACCCCACAATCCATCATAGACACCAGGTACCGGGGGAACTTAGGGGTCCCACCCATTGTCGTCAGGCCACGGCCAAGTCCGAATTACATCCTGACTCTCCGGTAAGGTACGTCCGTTGACATGCGAAAGGAAGAAGAACTAGCTGACTTTCCCGTCCCATTCCAAGTCTTATGGTTAACGCGTAATTTACTGCACAAGAATCACTAACGACATTGGTTGTTAATTCCTAGGGTTCACTTTCCCGTGCAAATGGAACCTCCACCATATCCATCATACCGTGGTTCCATTTGCCAGCCATCCTAGGTTACCACCACTCGGGTCGATAACCAACTAGACATATTTCTTATAAAAGAAAACCTTTTGCTTTTAGATGCAGTAGTAATACCACAGGTATATTTGCAAGTAAGTTGATAAAAATAATCAAAAGGTATGAGCAAGAGTGAACTTGCCTTGAGACTGCAAGGTATTGCAATCGAAAGCTTCGGTTGAACCCTGAACCCCGGGTTCTAGAAAAATAGCATCATTGTCTGGTAAGACAATGTTTAAAGAGGCAAATCATGCTATGATGCATATAGATGCTATGCATTAGGGTTTAAGTGATTTACCCCCCTTTTGTGTGTTGTATTTTAGTTTTAATAAAGATTTAAGTTTTCAGGAATTCATTTAGATGCTAAGTCATACTTATGCATATGAATGGTAAAACTAGCACTTATAATGTTATTGAACTTTTTAGGCATGATACCAACTATTCAAATTTGTTGTTACAAATTTTAGGTCATTTAAGATATAGCAATTTTATTCTCCACAAAATAGCCAAAATATCATGAATAAAATTTATTCAACCCTTTGGGGTTATTATCATTCCTTAAAATAATATGTTATGAGTAGTATTCAAAATTATTTTTAATTCATTTTTTTAGTACTCATAAAGTATTATTAACATTTTCTAGAAATCCTAGAATCAAATAAACATTTTTTTATTTTTAACCAGGGCTAGGCTGAGGTTTGCTGGCTAATAGGCCGAAGCCCAACTGGCCTGGCCGGCCCATCTTGGCCTGGTCGGCCTGCTGGTCAACATCGGACCGGATCGGTCCGATCGAGCGGTCGGTCAAATCGACCGATGACCCAGCCCCCGTCTCTCCTCATGCTCGCGAGGTTGAGACACCACTGGCGATGCCCTCGCCGCCGACCGCCGGCTTCGGTGGCGCCCGTGGCCGCCACCAGCCTCAACTGGAACGCCGCCTCCTGATCTATCATGTCATGCCAATTGCTCCGCCCCGCGCCTCCTCTGCATGCCGCGCCGACTCCTTCTACGGCTAGGGTTTCGACCCGATACCGCCGGCGGTTCTGACGCTGCTCTGGAGCTGCTCCAGCTGGTTCCCGGTGGTGGTACAAGCGGAATGATGTCGCTGCTGGTCGCGGCTAGGTGCAGGCCGAGCACCCCCGGCTCCTTGTGCCGCCACTGCCGCCTATGCCGCTGCCACCTCCTCGATGCCGACCCCATTTCTATGATCTACTCCCCTCTCTCTTACCCTCTAGCTCAATGCAAATCTTGATGCAATTATTGGCCTATGCTGGTGATGCTTTGCTTGTGGTATCTATGTTAATTCACATGTGAAGCTGTGATGCCATCTGATAGTACTGTGATGGTGCTAAATTTGACTGTGGTGTGCTAGTGGCTATTACCAGGCTATAGTGGATTTCATGCAAAGTTTCAGTTTAGCCATGGGCATGTTACTGGATGATATTCAGTTATCTCACTTGATGGATCTGTGGTTTTAGTCACCACCCTTTATCTGTTGCTTAATTGCATTAATATATGTTATGAACTGAAGCAAATGTTTTAGTGATGATGACATTAGGGTTTCCTTGATATAATCTCTATACTAGAGATTGAAGTTGATGGCTTGAAAATACAGTATTATCTCTGTATAATGCAACACCAGTAAAGCCTGTATGCTTTACTAACTTGTCTGATGGTTGTTTACTAGATTTAGTTAGACTTATCTAGCTTAGTAACTCAGTGCCACAAGCTAGAAGAAATAAATTTTGCTCTGTGATACTTCCAGTTGAAGATACACAGAGGAGTGGTTATTAAAGTTAGTCTAAGGTACTGGAGATGGCTAAGCTAGTTCAAGCTCCTGCTAGATTTGGTTCTTGACCAAATGATGAAAGAAACATCACTCCACCCCAACAGTTATGGTTATGGGGTCATTTGGCAGTGAGGTTTTCCTGGGTTAGCTTTCTGTGAATTTGATTCAGTGAGATGTTGTTATCTTCTTATCTTGCTCCTGTGGTGCCTCCAGGAGAGTATGCATAGAAATAATGTGAATGTTTGGCTGGCTGTTTTGGTCTGGTATCCAATCTGATGCTTGTAGTAACCTTGGGTTGCTGCTGCTATGTGCAAAATGAGCACTTCTATAAAGTTAAATTGATAAGAACAGATTCTAGCTTGCTATCTTGGTCTGGCCTATGATGCAAAAGCTGAGGCAAACACTTTTCTTATAAGAACAGATACTTGCTTTGATTTGATTTACCACCCTGTGATGAGTCTAGCGTAACACCTCTACGCCAGTCTGAGGGTAACCCTGCTGCCCCCCTTATTTTCTCTGTAAAGATGATAAGAACAGATGCTACTGCTTATTCTTAGTTTGTTCACCTTGTTGTTGGAATTGTGAGAGAGGTGAAGTTGGTATTGGAGATATAGTCTAGTGCCCTTCTCCTTCTTCTGGATCTTGTTCTTGTGGTGGTCTTGTCCTGCTTGATCTAGTTCAGCTGGACTCCTTGCTGCCTTCTTGCTCCTCCTTCCTGGCAGCCCTGCTCCTCCTCTTGATCAGCCTCTGGTGATCTTCTATGTGACCATGGTCACTTGTTGATTGAGCTGATATTTTTGTGGTGGTGATTGGGAGTAGTTCTTGGTGTTCTTGAGGTAAGGTGAAATGATGGAATAGTGAGTGGAATGGTGGTGTGTGAGGTGCGGCTACCTCTGGTATGCTGGTGGTTATCTACACTCAGTGCAAAATACCAATTTGGCTTGTTTGCCTTCACAAGCAAGCCCCAGCTGTGTCCATGATTATCTTGATGGGTGAATTTCTTTTGGTGTTGCCACTTGTAATTCGGCTGAGCAAATATTACTGATTTTGCTAAATGGATTTTTTGGTGACTTCTTAATTCTACTTAACCAATATCATGTTAAGTATGAATTTAATATTCATTGATTTGGATTTTATTACTTTAAACTTAGCTAGAATTAGAGGGTGTCATAATTTGCCTGTTTTGGATTTGATTTGATTGCCTACCTTTAAGATGACTATCAATTCAAGTGTATGAATTATGGACCCTTTTTCCAGAGTTGGTTATTTATTTAAATGATGCCCTCTAGTTCTAGGACATAGAATTTAGGAGTTCTTCCTAAATTCTTTTTCTGAGTTTAATAAATTAAATTGCCTCCAGAAAATATGGAGGCAAACATTTTAATCAAACAAACAAGTTTCCTTGTCTTTGTTACTTCTTATTTGCAGGAATGAAGATGATGGCAAAATTAGAAATTAGTTAGGATTTTATTTATTCCTTTTGTAATATTTATTCCTTTTTGTAATTAATCTCACTATTTGAGATCTGTAATACAATACACTATGCAATTATAATAAAGGCATTATTCCTAAACTATTTTCTATATTCAATTTGTATGATGTTTATTATTCAATTGTTTATTACAAAATTATTTGAATTATTATCTAGTTCAAATTTAAATGTTGAATTTCAAATTCCTTCCCCCAAATCAATGATTCAACAAAGGTCATGCCAAAATTCATCGCACTCACTCCGATGTACTAAACTTAAACATCAGAGCAAGAGGAACTTCAGTCGCTTTGTGTTTTAAATAATTTGCGCGAAAATTTTCCAGGTTTTTCAGATGCATGAATGCAATGCACAAACCCTGATTCTACCCCCGTTTGGTCCTAAACGCTGGGATGTTACACTATGTCATGGTTGTGGCTATAACATTGGTTGTTTGGCTTAAAAGCTATGAATCTTCATACATGATAGCTCTCTTTTGGGAACAATTTTTTTAAAAAATTATAACATTCCAAGTTTATTATTTTTCCTTGCAACTAGGTCACATAACATGAGGTAATGCGAAGGTTTTCTATTTTTTTTTTGAATTTCTTATATCGATTTTAAAAGATGACCAAAACGGCGGGCGCGACAGTTCCTAGATAGGGGTGGAATCTTGCGAATTTTTTTGTAGATCTCTGATGAAATAGCAATTTGTGCACCTAAAAATATTTTTTGCAGAAAATCGTGAGCAAGATATGAAGCACTTGTAGTTCAAATTGGACCCACTTCCAGCAGAATCAGCAGAAAGTTATCGAAAAATTAAAAAATACCTACAAATAGGTTATTGCTCAACCAAGTGCTGAATTGTAAACCCTAAGTGGTCAACTATGTTTGGAGATTATTTTGGTCCAAACTTCAAATTGAATTGTGGTAGCTCCTTCACAAAAACATCGATTTGTAGCACTCAAAAAATAAAAAATGACTTTTTCGTGCAACGAAACTGAAAACCTCCTTCTGCAATATTGTTTGTGATTATAATTCGAACAATTTTGCATAATATAGGATCATTTGAACAATCTATGTCATAGTTGTGGCTATAACATTGGTTATTTGGCTTAAGATACACTACTCCCTCTGATTTGATTTCCAACCAATAAGATCACCAAAACAGAGTACCCACGGATCGCACGAGACAAGCATCTGATCCATCCACCAAGTCTCCGATCCAACGATGGAAAAGCACAGGAAGGAAAAGGCCGCGCCAACCCAAACCCTAGCCGCCTACCGAGATCCCATTTCATTCTCTCCTCGTGGCCGTGCCCAACCCAAACCCTAGCCGCCTCTTTTTCCTCCCTCCTCCATGCCGCCCCTCCTCCTCTGCAAGATCCAATCCCCTTCATCCTCTTCTCGATGCTGAGCCACGCTCGACGACGCCAGATCCGGCGCCAGGCAACCTCCAACATGCTGAGCCCTTGCAAGAAGGCCTCGTACATTGTCGCGGGCGGCGCCGACGCGGGGGCTGTACCCCGGGATGACTGAGAGCCCCGCGCTGCGCTGGGCGCTCATCTGGAAGATCTACATCATCCTCTCCCTGCAGCTGCTCCTCACCGTCGTCGTCGCGGCGGTCATCGTTAGGTCCGCGCCATCCCACAGTTCTTCGTCTCCACCAACGCTACATTCGGGCTCTACATCTTCCTCATCATCTTCCCCTTCATCGGTGAGACCTCCAGATACTCGCTTCGTTTTGTTTCCGTTCCGGATTTTGCGGCCGTGGAAGGTTTCGTTCGGATTGGTAGGAAAATCAGGGTTTCCCCAAACAAATGGCCGAATATATTCCCTTCGCATGTGCATAATTCCGCCAAATTTCTAGGCGACACTGCTAAACTAGCTGTATGCGTGCGATTTAATTGCGTGTGGATTGGAGTTGAGGGCCTTCGTGGAAATACTTGTAGAGCTTTCCCTTTGCGTGATCTGTATGAGCATGGATGCCGTTGCTTGCGTTACTAGAATGTGATGCTGTTGATTGTGTGAATTGTAGCCTCTGTGATCTGTTACTGAACAAATCCTCGTTACACAAGAACAGCGCCATTCTAATGTTAAGATTGCTATTGAATCATATAATCATTATTGAGTTGTTGGCTAGTCTAATGCTACTACCCAGTATCGGAGATGGAGAATACCTAGATACTTGTAGAAAATAGCAGAAATCTGCATACATGATATGTACAAAAAGCCAGGAGGCACAAGACACCAGTGCTCTATTTTTGGTCAGTTCAACTTCTTGCATACTTACAGTGCAAATAAATAGCTCAAGAGTCTGTAACTTCTTGCAAATAGCATATCCTCTAGACTGATCCATATATAAAAGCTTGCTTTGTCCATAGCTAATTGTGTCAGCTTTACAGCCAGTAGTTACATTACAGTCTCCCTTTAATTACAAGAACTATTCAGATTGGTTTTATGCAAAATAAGGTAAACATGTTCTAGGAACGAACTCCATTTGGTAATTCACACTTGAGCTATTCCAGTAAATACATATTAAGAATATCATCCTCATGACAGAGAGTTGTCGATGGATTTCGTGTCGCAAGAACATGGGGTACCACGCGACAGACCCAAGGATTCGAACGCAGGGGGCTGAACGTGTGAGATCTTGGATCGCAACGAAACACGGTGATGGAAGCCTCGATTATCGAACGCGCTACGCACTGCAGAGAGGGAGACCGAGCTTTACCCAGGTTCAGGGCCCTCGTGGTGAGGTAAAACCCCTACTTCCTGCCTTCTTGTATTGCAACGCGACACCTCGCGAGGAGTACAAGGCCTTGATTACAAAGCTCTAGCTGGCCAGAGGTTGAAGAACCTGCGTGCCCAGCTAGCAGCTTGAAGAAGAAGAAGATCCGATTAGACCGGATCCCCTCTAAGGGGTGGCCTCTCCCTCCTTTTATAGCGCCAAGGTCCTCCTTCCCCTTATCTTCTTGGGGAAGGGGTTGCCACACACGGCCAAGGAGGGAGGACAGCTGTAGACTATGTTCTTCCGTAGACTTGGTCTTCGTAGGGTAACGGCGCCGGTCCACAAGAGTGGGTGGAGGAGGCTGACGTCCTCCTCTGGCGCCCTGCACCGTCCATGCTATATTTAGGGGGGTGGCCAACTGCCACTGTGCTGCTTTGGGCAGGCACAGAGAAAGTTGGTCTCCTCCCTGTCGGGGGTAGCGTGGGCGGTACGCGGTCCTCTGCCTGCTGGCTTCTTGCTCTGCACGCCAACATGCTAAGATGGCGTAGGCGTGCGTCCTCTCCTCACCAGCAGGGGCTCGTGAGGAGGTCTTCTGGTCCTTAGTCGTTTCTGTCGTCGTTCTCCTCACGAGGCGCCTCCTCGTGAGGGTCTTCTCCGTGACTTGGGGCGCCGGTTATCCCCTGGGCTGAAGATGGTCCGATGACGGGGCCCAGGAGCAGGTGGACCGGGATACCCCGGTATCCATTACACCGACAGTAGCCCCCGGGAGCCCGGCCCATGACGCGCCCTCTTGAGGAAGCGAAGGGCCGGGGGCCCCCGAAGCGACTGGGCCCTCCAACGGCACGCGTCAACCGCGCGGTCAGAGGACCATGTGAAGAAGCGGAGACTCCGGACACGTGGCGCGGCCGCGGCTGGCGAGACGAAACGGCGGGTGACGCTACGGTCTCCGAGGCGTCAACCTGCCATAATGATGTGTCGCTTGACTGCAGAGCGCCGCGCCAACGCTTCGATTCCCGCGCAAGGATTTGACGCATCGACGCCAGATGCCCCCCTTAAATAGGTCCTCCTCGAGACCTCCGGCACTTCACCTCCTTCCTCCAGTGCCACTTCTGCTTCCTCGCCCCCAAGCTCATGGATCCCTCCAACTCCTCCGCCGCCGTGGGATCGAGCTCCGGGGCGAAGCGCCGCGGGCGCCCCATGGGCAGCGGGAAGAAGGCGAAGGTCCCGGCCCAGTGGACGCCCGGCGCCGGCGGCCCCCTCCGCATTGGCGCGCCACGGCAGGGCGAGGCGAGCCGTGCCGCCGCGGGGACCTCCGGCGCCCTGACCCTCAGGGGTCCTGTGCGTGGAGGCGCCCTGAACCTGCCGTCGCCGCTGGCGGCGGCGCCTGCTCCCCGTGCCTCGGGGAGCATCGACCGGGCCCTCCGGGAAGTGGAGGCCGCCCTGGGCCCCCTCCCCCTGCTGCAGATCTTCCGGCCCCGCCGGTGAACGGAGTGGTCGCCACTCCGCGCCTCTTGGCGGCGGCGCTGCTGGGACCCCTCATCGCCCCGGGGTTCCGCTTCTTGGAGCTCCTCGTCGTCGTCGACGCCCCGGGCTTCAACTCCCTCCGGCTGCCCGACGCCGTCCGGATGGTGGTTCACGCCCACGGCCCGGCCGCCGGGGAGATCGCCCTGGGGGAACAGAGCAGGCCAGATCTCTTCTGGCCTGTGGACATCCTCTTCGGGAACGGCGGCAATGCCGTCCTCGCCGGCCGCTGGAGGGCTTTCGCCCTCGGCCATCGCCTCCGCGTCGGCGACCACCTCGTCCTCCGCTTCAAGCTGGGGACGTTGGAGGCCACGGTGCGGATCTTCACCGCCGGCGGCGTCCGCCGCACCTACCCCCAGCCCGCGGCGCAGTGAAGAGGAGGCCCCGACGTGGTAGTCCTCTGGGGAGGAAAGCTAGTCTCCTCCCCTTTTTACCTTGTAATCCTTGCCGGCGGGGTATGCCCCGTCGTGCTTCGCTCCTTCCCCCGCTAGGGGGCCTTTTAATGAAATCCATTTGCTAATCAGCCTACTTCTCTTCATTGTCCTGGTCGTTTGCTTCGCTCGAGAGCCCTAGTGAGCTGTTGGCATTGATGGGAAGCCTCCCTTTGCCTCAGAGCTCGAGACGGGGTCGGCGTCGGCGACACATTGGACGATTCCCGAGAGAAGAAGTTGAAGAAAGGGTTGGAAAACAAAAAAACCCAAATCCCCGAAAATGGAAAAACAAATCGACAAAACAAATGAAAAAAGAAGGCGAATAAGATGCCCCTGTGACCGGCACAGGGACCTTCTCCGTCGTGGAGGAGCGCGGCACTATCTGTGCCAGCAGCTAAGAGCAAATTGCCGCGCGTGGCGATTCACGGGGCCTTCCTCGTCGTTGAGGGAAGCTGGACCCTCACGGACGTGAAAACGTCGACGCTTAAGAGAGCCCAGAGACCGTCGACACCCCACAAGGATTGCTCATGAGGTGAAGGGCCTGGCGCGGACCTCCGGATCTGCGTCTCCTTCGCAAGATTGATCGGAGCGGCCTTGGTCTTCAATAATCCTGCCACGTTAGGCCTTCCTCGGGAGAGAGAATCTTCCTGCGAATGCTGGTGCATCGACGCGTCTTTGCTCCCTCGTGAGGGTTGCTCACGAGGGGTAGGTCCTTAACGGGTGCCTTGGGCACACCTTGGACTTTTTCTCGAAGATTTTTTATTTTCTGGCGTACTTCGCGAGGAACTAAGCACCATGGGCATCCAGAGGTGATCGTTAACGGGGCCGTCGCCCCCGACCAGAGCTCACTCCCTTCGGGTTTTTCGGGCTTGCTGTTTTCCGGGCGAAGGCCCCAGCATAGACACCGTGCCTAGCCCCCTTCCGCGAGGAGTACAACAGAAAATAAATGGACTTCATGCCATTTTGATGTCATGCCGAAGCAGAGGCGCTATATTACGCATTAACTTAATATCAGTGCTTAAGAGCAGCTTTAGCTGATACAAGTGCCGTGAAAACGGTCTTTTTCTCCTCGGGAGGAACCTAAGGGTAGAACTTTCGCAGATGAGCTATGTTCCACGGGTTCCCCACCGGTACGCCTTCTGCGGTTTCCAGCCGCGCCGAGCCCGGCCTGGCGATGTGCGTCACCTTGAAGGGTCCTTCCCACATTGGAGACAACTTGTGCAGGCCCTCGCGAGAGAGTATTCTCCTCAGCACCAGGTCGCCGACCTCCAGAGTTCTTGCTCGAACATGGCGGCTATGGTAGCGGCGTAGCCCTTGCTAGTACCTCGCGGCGCGGAGCGCGGCTTGGCACCGAGCTTCTTCGAGCAGGAGGAGGCGGTCCTTGATGAGGTCCTCTTGGCGAACTTCGTCGAAGGCGAGCACCCTTGGCGACCCGAACTTGACGTCGGTGGGAAGAACAGCCTCCGCCCCGTAGACCAAGAAGAAGGGGGTCTCTCCAGTGGGTTTGGTGGCGGTAGTCCTGATGGACCACAAGATGGATTGGAGGTTGTCTAACCATTTTTTGCCGCAGGCTTCAAGCTTGGCGTTGAAGCTTTTCGTCTTGAGTCCTTTGAGTACTTCAGCGTTGGCACGCTCGGCTTGACCATTGCTCCTGGGGTAGGCGACGGAGGCGAAACAGATTTTGACGCCGGTTGATGCGCAGTACTCCCGGAACAGTCCGCTGGTGAACTGGCTGCCGTTGTCGGTGATGATGCGGTTAGGCACTCCAAAACGACAGACCAGCCCACGGATGAACTTGACTGCGGACCTCGCCGGGATCGTGCACACCGGTTCCACCTCCACCCACTTGGTGAACTTGTCAATGGCGACGTAGAGGTAGCGATAGCCCCCTTGCGCTCTGGGGAATGGACCGAGGATGTCCAGCCCCCAAACGGCAAAGGGCCAAGTGAGTGGGATGGTTCGCAGCTCTTGCGCCGGCTGATGTGTCTGCTTGGCGTGGAATTGGCACGCCTCGCACCTCTTGACCATCTCCGCTGCATCTCCGAGCGCCGAAGGCCAGTAGAAGCCACTTCGATATGCCTTTGCAGCCAGAGTTGCAGCAGAAGCATGATGGCCACACTCGCCGGCATGGATGTCCCTTAGGAGTTCTTGGCCTTGGTGAGTAGATATGCACTTCAGAGCGATGCCATTTGGGCGACGCCGGTACAAGTCACCGTCCTTGACGCAGTAGCCCGAAGCTTGCCGCACAATCCTCTCGGCCTCCTCTTCATCCCCAGGAAGCCTGCTGCTGGTGAGGTAGGCCTTGAGCTCGATGATCCAATCCACTCCCTCCTGCCGAGCCAATGCCAGAAGGACGCGGTCCCCCGAAGGAGGCCCGCAATCCGGAGCCCCCTGCTCTGGCGGTGGCGGCAAAGCAGAAGGAGGAGGTGATTTGGATGTTGACGGAGAGGCGGATGACTTGAAGAGATGCTCGTCAAAGACGCCGGCAGGCTGCGCTAGGCGATGAGAGGCGCGCTTGGCGATCTCGTCGGCTTCCACATTTTCTCCCCTCGGGATGTGCTTCAGCTCCAAGCCTTGGAAGCGTTTTTCCATCTTTCAATGCTCCTCGAGATAAGCCGCCATGTGCTCATCTCTTGGAGTGTAGCTCTTGTTCGAGAAGTTCACAACCAGCTGTGAATCTCCCTTGACGATGAGGCGCTTGATGCCCAAAGCGTTTGCTGCCCTTAGGCCAGCAAGTAGTCCTTCGTACTCCGCGATGTTGTTGGAGACCTTGTTCTCAGGCGCGAAGCAGAGCTGCACAGCGTAGAAAAGCTTGTCTCCAGAGGGAGAGGTTAGGACAGCACCGGCTCCCGCGCCGGGGAGGTTGAAGGCGCCGTCGAAGTGCATGACCCAGAGGCCTGGGGCCTCCTCTCCAGGGAGAGTTGACTCCACCTCTGGAGGCTCGTCGACGAACGGATCAGTCCATTCTGCAGTGAACTCGGCCAAAGCCTTGCTCTTGATTACCTTTGTAGTTTCGAAGGAGATCTCGAAAGGCTGAAGCTCCACAGCCCACTCAGCCACCCGCCCGGTGACATTGGGGTTGTGCAGGACGGTTTCCAGGGGCCGATCGGTTACCACCTTAATCGGGTGACCCTGGAAGTAGTGGCGTAGCTTCCGCGAGGCGATGAGCAAGGTGTAGAGCAACTTTTGCTGCATTGTGTAGCGCTCCCGCGCGTCGCGCAGTACCGTACTGACGAAGTACACAGGCTTTTGCACCTTGACGACACCCTCGGAAGGCTCCTCCTCAGGAGGCTTTTGAGCGTTGCTCTGAGAGAGCGGCTCGGTCGGTGAAGATCCCTCGGGCGGCTCCTCTTGAGAGGCGGGAGGTGAAGCGGCCTCTTCCTCGCGAGGAGCCCCCGAGCTTGGAGGAGTGACCTCCTCCTTGGCGATTACCTTGACGTCCCGCTCCGCGACGAGAACGGCACTTGCAGTCCTTGGAGTTGCCGCGATGTAGAGTAGCAAGGGCTCGCGAGTCGTTGGGGCAACCATGATCGGTGGGCTCGTGAGGTACCTTTTTAACTCGGCGAAGGCCTTGTCGGCTTCCGGAGTCCACTCGAACTTCCCGGTGCGCTTCATGAGCTTGAAGAAGGGCAAAGCTTTTTCCCCACTCCTCGCGATGAAGCGCCCCAGGGCTGCCATGCACCCCGCGAGGCGTTGCATTTCCTTGAGATTGCGCGGAGGACGCATCTCTTCGATGGCCTTGACCTTGTCGGGGTTCGCCTCTATCCCGCGATTGGACACGAGGAACCCCAACAGTTTTCCCAACGGTACGCCGAAGGTGCACTTGGCGGGGTTGAGCTTGATGTTTACCTTCCTCAGGTTGACGAATGTTTCCTCCAGATCCTTGATGAAGGTGTGACCCTCGCGAGTCTTGACGACGATGTCGTCAACGTAGGCTTCCGCATTCCTTCCCATCTGAGCCCCTAGGGCCTTACGCATGAGCCTTTGGAATGTAGCTCCTGCGTTCTTCAGGCCGAAGGGCATGCAGACGTAGCAGTACACCCCACATGGCGTGATGAAGGCGGTCTTCTCTTTGTCCTCCTTTGCCATCTTGATCTGATGATAGCCGGAGAAAGCATCCAAGAAGCAAAGGAGGTCGCAGCCGGCGGTGGAGTCGACGATTTGATCTATCCTCGGGAGAGGGTAAGGGTCCTTGGGACAGGCCTTGTTGAGACTTGTGAAGTCCACGCAGAGGCGCCCAATGCCATTTGCCTTTGGGACGACCACCGGATTAGCAATCCAGGTGGGGTGGGCCACCTCGCGTATTAACTTGGCCTTCTTCAGCTTCTCTATTTCCTTGACGATGAAGTCTTGCTTCTCTTGCGCTTGCTTCCTGGTCTTCTGCTTCACGGGGTGTGCCTGAGGGCACACGGCTAGGTGGTGCTCAATCACCTCCCTGGGAACGCCGGGCATATCTGACGGAGTCCAAGCGAACATGTCAGAATTTGCCCGCAGGAAGGTGACGAGCGCGCTTTCCTATTTGGGGGAAAGCCCTGCCTCGACGGTGACGAAGTTGTCGCAGCCCCCAGCCTGAAGCGGGACCTTCTTGGTTGCCGAGCGCTCCTGGGTAAACTGGGGCCTCCTACTAGAGGGTACCGCAGCTTCCCCAATGCTCATGTCCAGCATTGGATGGACCAGGTCCTCGCTTGGAGTAGGCGATGCAGAGGCGGCGAACTTCCTCTCTGTCGAACCCAGAGGATGGGGCTCGAGAGAGGCCTTCTTTGCTGCAGCCCGCTCCTGGGATACGAGCTGCTTCTTCCTCGCGAGGTCGCCGGAGTGTTCCAGTAGATCTTCGTCGGCGGGGAACATGGTGGCGGCCTCGCGGTAGACATGCTCGACTGATCGGAGAGCATCCTTCTCATTGCAGCGCACGGTGATCGTGCCATTGGCGCCCGGAATCTTGAGGACGTTGAAGCCATGGTGCGTTGCTGCCATGAACCTAGCCAAGGCTGGGTAGCCGAGGATGGCATTGTATGGCAGGGCGATGTAGGCGACGTCGACGTCGAGGCTTTCTGTCCTGTAGTTGTCCCGGGTGCCGAAGGTGACGGGCAGGCTTACCTGCCCAATTGGCGTTGTAGATCCCTCGGTTACCCCGAAGAACGGCCGAGTTGGCATGAGCCGGTGGTACGGCACCTGCATGTTTTCGAAAATCTCGACGGAGATGATGTTGAGGCCCGCCCCTCCGTCGATGAGAGTACGGTTGACGGCGACGTTGTTGATGGTGGGCGTGCACAAGAGGGGGATTGTGCCCATGCCCCTTGTGGAAGCTGGATGATCCTCCTCGTCGAAGCCAATCTTGCACGTCGACCACTTCATTAGGCGATTGCCGACGCTGGGTTGCGCCGCCGCGATTTCTCACGATAGCTGCTTGAAGTGTCGATTTGACAGAGGAGCCTGAGCTCCACCCAGGAGGCAAGCGTCGAAGATTCGCGGCTCTTCATAGCCCCCCTGGTCCTCCTCCCGACGATCGTTTGCTGGCGGGGGTAGCGGCAGCGGCTCGGGATCGGCTTGAGACAGACCCCCACGGCGGTGACCTTCCTCGCGGTCGTCGTCGCGGCGATCGCCCCGGGATCCGCTCTTGCCGTTGCTGCGGCCGCCCCCGCGACGCTTAGCGACGCCGTTTTCCTCGTGAAACTTCCGGACAATCCAACAATCTTCGGTATTGTGGGTGTCCTTCTTGTGGATGATGCAGTAGCGGCGACGTCGACCTTTATCGCGATCGGAGCGGTCCCCGCGGTGTTGCTTATAATCTGGCTCCGCCGCGAGGGCTGCAGCCTCCTTTCGCTTAGGGTCCTTAGACTTTGGCTTTGGGGGAGGCGCCTCCGGCAGATTGTGCATGAAGAGTCTCCCCTCCTTAGCCTTGGCGCAGCGGTCGGCGATCTCGAAGAGCCTGACGACGGAAGTCAGCTCATCATTCACAGATAGCTTCTCCCGCATCTTGACGTCGGAGACGCCCGTGGAGAACGCGGAGATGACCTCCTCGTTGGAGATCCTGGGAATCTTGTTCCTCATCTGACTGAAGCGCTGGATGTATTGACGAAGCGTCTCGCCCTTGTACTGACGCACCGCCTTAAGATCGTTCTTGGTGGCGGGGCGCTCGTACGTGGGCATGAAGTTGGCAACGAACTGACAACATAAATCCTTCCACGAAGTCACGGATTCGTGAGGAAGATTCATGAGCCAAGTCCGCGGAGCGTCCTTGAGGGCCATGGGGAACCAATTGGCCATGGCGCGCTGATCTCCACGCGCAGCCTGGACGGCGACGACGTAGAGTTGGAGGAATTCGACGGGGTTTGTGGTCCCATCGTAGCGCGTGGCGATGTCCGGCTTGAACTTGTCAGGCCAAACAACGTAGCGCTGCTGGCGAGTGAGGGCAAGACACCCGGGGTTGTAGATAGGGACGCCGGGGGTCCTGACGTTCTTGCCAGCTTCGCCGATGTCATCGATGGCGTGGTCATGATTTTCGCGGCGGCGCTCAAGGGAGACGCGTGCGTCTTCCGGAGCGCGTTTGACGATTTGGCAGCTGGGCTCCCCGCGCGGCGAAGACGTAGCATGGGAAACCACCTTCTTGGCCTTGTTGGCCCCCCCATCTCCGGCGCCCGGGGCGCGATGCCCCGCCGCCGGATCTGGGTTCCCCGCGCCCTGGGCTCCTCCCTGGGTCGGGTCTTCGTTGGCGATGGCGACGAGCTCGGCGATTCGAGCGCGCCACCCCTCACGCCCGTCGTCGGTGGGTTGATAGCGCAGCAGCTCCTGCGCCATGGCGAGAGCCTGCGCAGGGGACAGCTGACTCCCAGAACGAGCGCGAGAAGTGGCGGTGGCGGTGAAGGAGAGCGAAGGCTCTGTACGCCCGGACGGGAGGTAGGAGGACTCCAGATCTTCCTCCTCTTCCTCCCCGGCCGAAGCTTCATGACGACGGAAGATGGGCTCGGTTTGCCCCCAAACAGCGTTGCGACGGCGGAGACGCTCGAGCCTTGCATTGGCGTCGGCCATGTCGAAGCAGATCTAGGAGAAAACACACCACAGCCCCCTACCTGGCGCGCCAAATGTCGATGGATTTCGTGTCGCAAGAACACGGGGTACCACGCGACGGACCCAAGGATTCAAACGCAGGGGGCTGAACGTGTGAGATCTTGGATCGCAACGAAACACGGTGATGGAAGCCTCGATTGTCGAATGCGCTACGCACTGCAGAGAGGGAGACCGAGCTTTACCCAGGTTCAGGGCCCTCGTGGTGAGGTAAAACCCCTACTTCCCGCCTTCTTGTATTGCAACGCGACACCTCGCGAGGAGTACAAGGCCTTGATTACAAAGCTCTAGCTGGCCAGAGGTTGAAGAACCTGCGTGCCCAGCTAGCAGCTTGAAGAAGATGAAGATCCGATTAGACCGGATCCCCTCTAAGGGGTGGCCTCTCCCTCCTTTTATAGCGCCAAGGTCCTCCTTCCCCTTATCTTCTTGGGGAAGGGGTTGCCACACACGGCCAAGGAGGGAGGACAGCTGTAGACTATGTTCTTTCGTAGACTTGGTCTTCATAGGGTAGCGGCGCCGGTCCACAGGAGTGGGTGGAGGAGGCTGACGTCCTCCTCTGGCGCCCTGCACCGTCCATGCTATATTTAGGGGGGTGGCCAACTGCCACTGTGCCGCTTTGGGCAGGCATAGAGAAAGTTGGTCTCCTCCCTGTCGGGGGTAGCGTGGGCGGTACGCGGTCCTCTGCCTGCTGGCTTCTTGCTCTGCACGCCAACGTGCTAAGCTGGCGTAGGTGTGCGTCCTCTCCTCACCAGCAGGGGCTCGTGAGGAGGTCTTCTGGTCCTTAGTCGTTTCTGTCGTCGTTCTGCTCACGAGGCGCCTCCTCGTGAGGGTCTTCTCTGTGACTTGGGGCGCTGGTTATCCCCTGGGCTGAAGATGGTCCGATGACGGGGCCCAGGAGCAGGTGGACCGGGATACCCCGGTATCCATTACACCGACAAGAGTAATGCATGTTTTATAATTTTGGAGCTCACGCAAACTGTTCCCAATCTGCTGTCGTAATATTTTCTTTCTCTTAAAAATATATTGCAGGCATTACCTCATTGTCTCTGCTGTCACAAAACCATTTTGTCATTTGCATGTTGATGCTATTTGATTATTGTTGAATTTCATGATCTGCTAGGAGCTTAAGATTTTAGTATTACCCAAATAATCTACCTAGTTTAATCAGTAGTGTTCCCATATCTGCTTAGTATTACCCTACTGTCAGTTATTTGGATAAGCCTCTAAAGGAGGTATTTTGTGTGCGACTCCTACAAGAATTTGATTCATATTAGCAAATGCATTTGTTTGTTCAGAATTCATTAGGGACATTTTGCTGAAATATGAAATAGACCTACACAAAGTTGATAAAATGTTGTAGCTAGGCTGCACAAAGTTGATAAAATGTTGTAGCTAGGCTGAATTAGATACTGCCTGCTCATATCCATAGAGTCAATTTATTCATGTCCGTTCAGCCTTTTGGTTTGTAAATCCTGAAACAGTTGATAAAATGTTGTAGCTAGGCTGAATTAGATACTCCTACCTGAAGAATGGGGAAAAAACAACCTGCCATCACCAGTGGTGCATTTAGAACATTTAATGCATTTATTTAACTAGGCAATGTTCAGTTAAGCAGTTCTTCAGAAAACTAACGCGTATGAATCTTTTTTGTTCAGTGCGATGCTAGCCAAGGCAGATGAGAACAGCGAGGCACATATCGTTCTATGCCATGTGCGGTTCCTCCTCGGTTTTTCTCCAATGCTACTTACTTCTTTTAGTTGTGTCACTCTTGTCTATTATTTCTGTCCTGTTATCCTCCAGATGCAGGTCCTTGTTCGTCGCCACACTGCGGAAGCTGCAGGCCGACGAGCTCACCACTGTTCGCCTTTTCATGGACAATTCCTTTGAGTCTCGCTGTGAGGTATGACCGACTCCCCTCTCCCGTTCCAAGTTGTTCCTAAGTCGGTCATATATTCTGATATCCTTGTTCATCATTGCCTTTGATGTGCTGTGGTTTACTTATGGATTATGGCTTGTGCTTGCAGCTACCGATCTATTCATGTGGAGGAACAAGAAGACCTCTGGCGGGGTGCTTGCGGATGCCACCTCCACCTTGCTTACTACTTGAGGTTCTGGAGTACCACACTCTTCTGCCACTACAATGGCTTGTAGCTTGTAGCAGGTGAGAAGATGACAGCTTTTCTTTAGTTTTTGTTAGCTTGAACATGTTTGGCATGGAAAACTGTAGAACTGCTTGAGTATATTGAATTCTATTTGAGTTTCTGATCCATACCAACAAGATATGCTTACTGGATTATGAAATTACAAAAAAGAGTGTAGATAAAGTTGACTTGTATATTCTGTTGCAAACTTCATCTGCTTTGATCTTCAGAAATATTACACTCATACAATCTAATTTCTACAGTTACTGAAATTATATGCAATGCTTGTGATTTCTGTGTTTGTTCAAGATAAACATCATGGCTCACTTTTATTTTCTTGTTACCAGATAATAGGGGTTCCTCTCTCACAGAGTTCCAGGCTGAAGTTCAAAGAATCCCAATGCTCCGCACATTAGATGTATATTCAGAGCTAGATTTTAGCTCTAGATTTTACAGCTATTACCAGTACTTTGAATGAGAAGAATTCTGTAATGATTGTAATAGAAATTGTATTTATGTTATTTGAAATCTGAAACCTGAAACCTGAAACATGGTGCGGATGTGAGAGGAATTCTGTAATGATTTTACAGCTATCAATCATTGAAAACTGAAACCTGGTGTGGATATGTGAGAAATTGAAATCTGACAAGTGGGCGTTGCAGAAACGTACAACTGACATGTGGGACCATTGAAAACTTCTAACTGATGTGTAGGACCAATTGGTAACAAAAGCTGACTGCTAGGGCCCATCCAACATGTGGAACCTACTATAAATTAAAATGAAAAAACAAAAATGGGCCAAAGAAAGCGGCATGCTCTAAATGTATATGGGCTGAAGTTTTGGGCTTGGCCCACTAAATAAATGGATTGTAAAAGCAAAAGCTTAGAGAAGAAAAAGGCTAAAATTACTGGGCTCAGCCCATGTAGACACCGAAACTGGACTGGGCTGAATTTGAATTACGACCATTTAGTTTGGTCACAATATTGCCATGTAGGATTGGCCACATAGGATCTGACGTGGCCTGGTCAAATTGCTAGTGACCAATTTTTTGGTCATAATGCTTATGACCATCTATTTTGGTCATAATCACTTATGACCAATTATAAAAATTGGTCGTCGTAGGCGGTTAGTGATGCTCAACTGCCGACCAAGTGTTTTTGGTCACAAGAGGGTCACAAGATGAACAACAGTGACCATCTAGTGACCAAAGTGAAGGGTCGCCAGTCAACACATTTCTTGTAGTGTGATCGGAATCACCTGGATTACTTCCTCCATGTCGTGTACCCCCTCTGAAAGATAAAAATTGTTGTAGAAATCTCTCGTGAGGTTTGCCATCTCCTGCTCATCGTGCACTATCACCCCATCCGGCCCCTTAAGCCTCTGAATATGATCTTTCTTCTTGCGTTGGCTCGCGCGAAGATGGAAAAACCGAGTATTTTTATCGCCCTCCGCTAGCCATTGTACTCTGGATCTTTGCCTCCACATTACCTCCTCTCGCTCATACAGTTCCGCGAGATAGTGTATTGCTCTTGTTTCTTCCTCTGAAGGACCCAGATGAAGTGGATCCGCACGTAGTACCTCCACCCGATCACTGAGGGTCTTGATCTCCCTTTTGACGTGCCCAAATGTATCCTGCCCCAAGTGCCCAATGATCCAGAGACTCTAGCGAGTTTTCTCTGGAGCTGGTCCATTGTCATTGCCTTCCCTCTGCCTGCCATACATCATCGAGAAAGGGTTTAAATTGCTCATGGTGCTCCCACATAACCTCATACCCGAAGATCTTCTCTCCGATAACTCTGCCTTGGCGGTCAGATTCCTTCCACCTCAGCAGGATCGGACAATGGTCCGAGGTAACCCCCATTAAATGAGAAAGTGTAGCTAGCAAAAACAGACTGCTCCAGGGTGTGGTCGCCAGCGCCCTGTTCAGTCAAACACTGCAAAAAGAGCCGGCAGCCACACGCTTCTCAAAAGTATAGCTTCGACCCTCGTAGCCCAGGTCAGCCAGCTCGCAAACATCCACTGCTTCTCAAACACCCTCAATTTGTGCATGGCTCTGTTCCGCCACCCCCACGTGCTCGTGTGGATGTAAACCTCATTGAAATCGCCTATGCAAAGTCACGGCAGTGGATTTGTAGATTTGATGAACTTCAGCATGTCCCACGTTTTGAATCATTGTGCCACCTGTGCCTCGCCATACACACACGTCAAACGCCAAGGAGCTTCCCCCTTCTCTGTAACCCTTGCATCGATATGGTACTGAGAGTACGGCAAAATCTCAATGTCTGTTACATTATTCTAGAACAAACTCGGCCCTCCACTATGGCCGGTACTACTTACAGCAAAAGCGCGGTCAAAACCTAACACTCTAGCTAGGCCCTCAACACGAGACTTGTGTAGCTGTGTTTCCACAACACACAATATGGTAGGTCGAAAGAGCTTCACGAGATCGCGGAGCTCACGAACTATCGCGTCACTACCAAGACCACGATAGTTCCAGCTTAAGTAACTCATTGGTCCTGGCGGATCTCCGTCCCATAGTCCGCCTCTTCAGCATCATCATCTCCCTTCCGTGGCCTTTTCTGGTCCGGCTTCTTCACCGGTGAGACAAGCATACCAGGTGTTGTCGTTGCTGCGTCTTCAAGAGCCAAACCTAGGTTCTTCCGAGCAGAAAACCCGCCTCCCTCCCTGTGGTGACCCAGCATACCACTGCATGTTGTAGTATACAAGTTGTTGACATAACACTCATGAAGTACCAATTCACAAATATTACATCCCTCAGAGTGGTACAACAGAAACATAGCGGTCTTTATTCAAGCACTGAATATTACAAGCCATAAGGTTACAAAGGACTCCAGTTCCTCCTCGGTCCAAAGAGGAACACTAGATAGTTCTAAGTTGATACTACAAACCTTAGGTACAACTAAAAGTAGTAAACTAAACATGATACCTAACTCTAGTCGCTTTATTCTAGGTGTTTGGTGCGACCAAGGTTTCTATCCTACGGTTCTAAGTGTCGGCCTCCTCCTCGATTCCTTTGTCGGGACCATAGGAGATGGTGTAGTCGATGCCTTTGGCTCCTCCTGATAGATCCGGTTCTACGTAGTAGACCTCCTCGTAGTTCTCCGGGCTTCCTTCGGTTTCTTCAAACTGGCCCTCCGAGTCTAAGCAAGGGTTAAAAAGGAGTGGGGTGAGTAACGAGCGTTACCCAACAAGTTCATTTAATAGCATAGAGGTGTTTGATGCACTAGCTACGACCATAGACTAGAAAGTCTTAGGTCAAATGCAGTTTTTGTAAGCATTTCTTCAAAGATTGATTTTATTCAAAGAACTATGTCCGTCAGTCTTCACAGGTTGATTAGAGCTTCGATGGGCTCCTTTCCTGCCGTGTTCGTAGCTCCTTCCCAGAACAGGGAGTATCTTGATACTTTTTGTACACTCTGCAGAGGTGGTCACTTGTACCCATAGGAGATCAACACTTTGCTGCACAACCGGGCGTACTTTCCCGTCCATACTTCCTTGGTATGGGGCATAGCCGTTGATCCGAGCCAATCACTGTTCCTTCCCGCGACCGTGCATACCCACCCTTTTGCGGCTCCAACTTCGGTTCGCTACCCTCACCGGTCTACACTTTTGGTAGTTGCCGACCTTGGCATACTTGCCTTTCCTAGACAATGAGTTATCCCCACCGGTTTGGTTACGCCCTGTGGTAACATCGGCCTCGGCACTCTACCCCCGTCGTTGCCGCAATCCATCAGAGACCGCCAGAAATCGTGAATTCATTAGGGGGAATCCAGCCATCCCGAAGCTCCGCGCAGGGAGACAACTGCTCCGAAACGGCGCGTCCGTTGATATGCATGAGGGAAAAGATACAACTGACTCTTCCGTCCCATTCCAGACCCTATGGTTGACCGTATTGTACGGCACAAGAATCACTGGCGACATTGGTTATTAGTCCTAGGTGAACATTCCCGGTACAGTGGGACCTCCACCATACTCTTACCATGGTCCCACTGCCCACCTTCCTAGGTTGACAACCATTATGATTGCTAACCACTAATCATATTCATTCAAGAAAAGCAGAACCTTTGCTTTTTAATGCAATCATAATAATAATACCACCGGTATATTTGCAAGTACTTTGTTAAAGATAAACAAGAGATATGAGCAAGAGTGAACTTGCATGCAAACTGCAAGGTAGTGCAGTTGGATTTGTTGAAGTGACCCGGGACCTCGGGTTCTGGAAAACAACATCATTGTCTGATAAGGGCAATGGTTAAAGATTCAAATAATGCATGCCTTTTTAAGTGTGTGTGTTCCCTTTAAACCCCCCCCAAGTGTCTTATTCTTTTCCTAGGGTTTATATACTCCTTTTATGATTTTAAAGAGTATATGTTATCAATTGCTTCATTCAAGAATATTCTTCAATACCCTGGAATGGAGTTCAATTTTGATAATGAGTTATATTCTAATTAAGTTTTTCTTAGAGGTCTCATAATTAGAGGAAGAACCTTTTAAGTTCTCTTTCCTATTATTTTTCTTGGGGTGATTTATTAAAAGTGTATATACCCTAATTATGAATTTATCAGACTATATATTAGGTGAAATTCATTCAAGAATACTAAAGATCAATTCTTGAATGAATTACTTGATTTTATTTCAAGAATGTTATTTCCCTTTTTACTCTTGCATTTAAATCATTTCTAGAGATTTTTCTTTTAAAATAAACTTCATGAACAAATCTTCTCCTATTCACAATATCACTATTTATGTCATTAAAAAGGTCAAAATCATTTAAAGTTATTTTTGCAAAAATCCAATTTATTTTTCTGCTTTTAATTGGGTGTTGAAAGGTTTTTCTAAAAAACCCTTTTCTTTAATTCAATTTCTGTTTTTTTAATTTCTGATTAAAACCTCACCCTCTCTCTCTGCCTACCTTGGCCCACCTGTCGGGCCAAGCCCACCTGTCGGCACCAGCCCCTCTGGTCGAACCCGACCAGTGGCTCGGTCAGCCCGACCGGTCATACCCCTTTGCTCGCCCGCGTCGTCTTCTCCCTCGCGCTCTCACTGGCGACTGCGTCGCCTTGCCGCCGCCACGCTTGATTCCAACGAGCTCCGCTAGAGTCCGCCGCTGAGATGGTGTCTAATCAATAGATCAAGCGACGGCGGTTCCGCCTGTCCGCTAGATCTTGTTGATTGCTTCTCGGACGCTCGCATCCCCTTCGCCTCCGAAGCTCTAGATCTTGGCCATGGCGACCTCGAGCTTGATCTCGAGCTGCTAGGCCCTGTCCTCGGCGAGATCTGCGCTTGGTGAGCTGGGTGATTCGTCGACGTGTCATCGACGACTTCTCCTGGCTTGATGCCGTCGTGGCCGCACGGGCACTGCCCCGCCATGCCATGGTGGTATCTCCTGGGCGTCTTGTAAGTGCTTCTATGAAAGGACACGGCTGTCGCCTAGAGGGGGGTAAATAGGCGATTTAAAACTTTTATGAGCGGCTTGACAAATGCGGAATAAAACTAACGTTTAATTTGCCAAGCATACAAAACCTAAATAAACTAGGTTCACCTATGTGCACCAACAACTTATGCTAAATAAGATGAGCAACTATGTGATAGCAAGATATATATAACTTCAAGCACGAAGGCTATCACAAAGTAAATTGCATAAGCAAAGGAGCTCGGGTATAGAAATAACCGAGGCACGCGGAGACAACGATGTATCCCGAAGTTCACACCCTTGCGGGTGCTAATCTCCGTTGGAGCGGTGTGGAGGCACAAGGCTCACCAAACGCCACGGAGGCTCACCGTAATCTCCTCGAGTCCTCCCACCAAGATGGAAGACCCGATCCACTATGGGACCCTTGAGGGCGGTCACTGATCCCGCACAAAGCTTGTGGCTACTCCACAACTTAATTGGAGGCTCCCAAATCCACAAAGCCACTAAGATTGGGGCACACTCCACAACTCAATTGGAGGCTCCCAATAATCGCCACGGAGGCACCACAAAGCTTGTGAAGATCTCCACAACTTAATTGGAGGTCCCCAAGAAATCCACTAAGCCGTCTAGGGTTCCAAGAACCCAAGAGGAAATAAGCTTCTTGCTTTCACCACCGAATCTTCGAGGAGAACTCAAACCGATGCACCAAATGCAATGGCAAGAACACACGAAGTGCTCAAATCCTTCTCTCCCAAATCCTACCAAAGCAACAAATGCTATGGAGGATATGAGAGGAAGAACAAGGAGGAAATCCACAAAGAACTTCAAGATCTATATCCAAAGGTTCCCCTCACTTAGAGGAGAAAGTGATTGGTGGAAATGTAGATCTAGATCTCCTCTCTCTTTTCCCTTAAAAGGATGCAAGAAACATGGAGGGAAGTGAGGAGGGAGGACAAGCTTTGAAGGTCAACAATGGAGGAGAGAGAAGCCCAAAAACGTGGTTGGTTCAAGGAAGAAGAAGGGTATTTATAGGTGGGGGAAATCTGGCCGTTGGAAGCAAATCCCGCCAAAGTTCGGCGGAAAGTCCGGCGCCGCCGGACTTTTCGCCGGACGGTCCGGCGGACAGTCCGGCGGCCGCCAAAAAGCCCCCCAGCAGTGCGGTTCGGCGGGCCGCCAGATTTTTCCGGTCTTGGGCCGGATTTCCCGGCCTAGAGTCCGGCCCGGCCGGACCTGGCGCCGAACTTCCCGCCAAGAAAAAAACATCAACACGAAAACGGCCATAACTTTTGCATCCGGACTCCGTTTTTGATGAACTTGGGCTCGTTGGAATCACTACAATGAGCTCTACACCTTCATCCATAGAAACATCATAGTCCAACAAAGGAGGATGAAACCAAATGATAAAAGGTTTGACTTAGCTATAAAGAAGAACCGGTAAAACCTCCAAACACCAAAAACGCAATAAGAGTTCTATACGAAATCCGTTTTTGATGAGCTAGAGCTTGTCATGAAAATAACCACAAGCTCTAGAACCTCACATGGATAAAATCCAAATAAGAACCAAGAAAGATAATGCCAAGTATGCAAAGGTTTGAGCTCTCTCCGAACGATACGAATAAGTTACTCACTCGAGAGCCCCTCTTGATAGTACGGCTATCGATCCTAAACCCGGTTTCCCACACTATGAGACCGGTAAGAAAGAAACCCTATCAAGAACATACCTTTGCCTTGCGCATTCCACTTGAGCTAGATGGTGACGATCTTGATCTCCTCAAGTTGGACAACCTTTCTTGATTGCGCTTGCTCGGTGAAGTCTTGCGGATTGCTCCCCCATACTTCACTATGGGAGAGACACTAGAGAAATATCTTCACATGTCCATTACCACCAAATGGACACCGAGCTTCAAGCAAATGATATCTTCTAGAAGCCTATCTTGAACTTCCCTTCGACTTGATCAATATTGCACTTCATCATCTTCTTTCATAATGATGATATCTTGAGAATGCACATGAGAGTTCACTCCATCTTATTCCTCAAGACACACTCTATAGGCTCAACTCCCTTATGACCAATCTTCGGATCACTCCTTGAATAACACCTTGGTCATCACATAATCTTCTTTATATGCATCTTCTTACAACCTTGAAACCAACATATGGCTCAAGAGTTGTCTACGGACAAGTCCTACAAATATAACTAGATGCAAACATTAGTCCATAGGGATTGTCATTAATTACCAAAACCACACATGGGGGCACATGCTCTTTCAATCTCCCCCATTTTGGTAATTGATGACAATCTCTTTGAGAGGGTTTATATAATGAATTTAAAGGACTAAGATGATTACAGTAACATCAAATACTACAAAAGTATGTGATGTTAGTAGAACCATCATATATAGAGCAAACTCCCCCACAATCTATGCACGTGTGAATGAACTTTAATTTCATTGCATATATTGCCAACCAATGTTGTTGGTGGAGTTTCCACTATATATATACTCAACCATGCAAAGCATGCAAGGTAAATGCTTAAGAACAAAACAAAAGCATGAAACCCAATTCCCTTCAAACCCTCGAAACTTGTCCCCCATTGGCATCCATTGCCAAAATGGGCGGAATGGCTTAGAAGGCCAATATAGTGAGAGTTCCTCCTCAAGGTGTGCATGGCAAAAAAAATGAAAACACATGCACAAATTCAAGGACAAAAATTTGGAGGAAATCAAACTATATTGAGGATCAAAGATTGCAAACAAAATAGGATGACATGATGGATAAACTTCCAACAAATGAAGATAGCAATCAAAAGATCCAAATAGCGAATCAAATAAAGATATTATGAGAAGACCAAAACAATGCTCTAAATAATATGAAGAAGCTCCCTAAGGTTTGTGCACAACATATTCCATTTGAATTAAAGTATAAGGTGCACAAACATGGAATCATCACTCCCTCGATATTATTCAAAACATCATGATACCAAGTGACATCAAATACTATGATAACCACAAAATGGTGCTTTAAAATGGAATGAGGAAGCTCCCCAAGGTACATGCACAAGATAGAATGTTTGCATTTGAATACAATTTGCACAACATGGAATCCTCACTCCCTCAAAACCATTTAAAAGGAATCATTAGCAAGAGACCATAGAGAAGAAATCAAGCTTAACACTTGCATCACGGAAATGGTTGAGCAACAAATAAGGAACCGACATATTAAACGGCTCAACCAAAGGAATGTGTGATAGGAATGACAAAGCATATTATAAGACTAGTACAAAGATGTACATAGAGCGTCCACATAGTCCTCAATGAATGATATTGCTTAGCATTCCATCCCAACACACAAGGTTTGAAAAGATATCAAATAAGGAGATATCATCTCTCATGTGTATAAGTTTCTAAGTAGACAACATCACAAAGATAATTATCACAAAGAAACATGTACACATAAAATAGATACAAAGATTAAAACATGATATCCAAACTAGTTCATGCAATATACCAATGAGATTTTTACTTTTAAAGTATGGCCAAAGGCTCAATTTATCTTATTGCATATTGAAGAACTTCAACCACAAACAAGTCAAAGACATCACAAATATCAACAAGGGAAAGAAGATAGTTGGGATGTTTTGAGAAAAGCAACAAGTATCACAAATAAGTATACCAAAAGAAAGAACTAAATTTGCACTTTCATAAATATTGCACATGTGAGGAACTTGAGGAATTGATATGCAATAAAATTGCTAGATAGACATATTTGGGAAAGGTGAATCATGAGCATGATTTTATATATTCCCCAAAAATATGCACTCATCTCAAATTACACACATTTACAATAGAGAGGTTCCATTAAGATCCTTGCAAATAACGATTTTCATGCCATGAAATGACCCACACAAGGTTAGATGCTATAAAAGTATGCATGAATAAGATACTTGTTACCGAGATATCATTGGAAGGATGTAGTAGATAGGAGTTCTTCAATAATCCTAGCTTGCCACAAAATATCAACTAGTCACCGCTTCATCCTTATTATTGAGACAAGCACCAACATATCTCCCATGTACCTAAAACATATTCAAGTACAATATGGTCCCTAAACTCATTGGGTCCGAAGTAGTTAGAGACACTACAATATATAGGACAAGCTCCACATAAATATGTGCATATAGTTATGAACTTGAATTTCATGCACATCTTAGCCAATTTAGGATTTATTAGAGTTTACCCTATATATTGGATCAAAGAAAGCAAAGCATGCCATAGAGTATACATTTAGTAAATATGCATGCACAAGACTTTCAAGAGCCAAAAGAGATACAATTTGGACAAAACACCAAGAAGACCAAAGAGTCACACGAAGGTGTGAAAAACCCAAAAGTTGTCCAGATTATATCAAAGAATCAATTCAACATAAGATTGACTCCAAAGTCCACCAAGTGAACAAAGCAAACGCCAATGAGCATAAAGGATCACTAAAACACACAAGCCCAAAGACTTATCTCATTTTAAGAATATGAAGCAAAAACAAGAAAAGAGATAGCCATTCTCCCAAAGAGAGCAAGGTTCAAACAAACAAACCAAACTCTCCACTCTTTTTATGATGGCACACTAAGTACCAAAAAGAAAAGATTTATCTTCCAACAATAACCAAAACCAATTGAAATAAGCCATAAGAGTATGTTATAGCAAATATAGGAGAGCTCCCCCAAGATTAGTGCATTATTTATGATTTTGCATTTGAATACAAAATGCACACAAAATGGGATCATTATCTCTACCTACATTAATAACACAAAACAAGTTCAACAAAATCAAATGGAAACACAAAAGTCAAGGAAGACAATGGGAATTTAAAACAAATACAATTCTTGGCAAGAGGTAAGGAAATTAAAACAATAGCCAATAAAAAAATGATCAATATATATATACCACATGATAAAGTACCAATTGTCCAAGGACAAGAGGTATTTGGAGTTAATAATTTCTTGGTGGCATTTTACACATAAATCCAAGATCATCTTCACAATAAAGAAGCATATGACAAGGATAAGAATTAAACACCATGCTAAATAAGATATTCTTGATAGACTCAAATAGTTAAACAATCACGCAAAGCAATGATTAGGATAACTTGAAGCAAATGGTTTTCCAACTTTGATGTAGAATTCCACATTTTAGGAAAACCCTACCAAGAAAGTATCTCACAAACAAGATCCAAAGCAAGAGAAATAAAACAATTTGGAAAATTGAAACTTGTTTGAGCAAACATGTCACATAGAAACAAGATAATTTGCAATATCAACACTATGTGACACAACCTCAAATATACATATTTTATTGGTTTGTAGTATGCACAAAGCATATCACTCCCCCATAATGTGATAAAGCAATTAATTCCGCAAGAGGCAAATAAAATCCAACATGAGATGATTAATGGACATTATAGAATTTGAATTTCTCATGAGCATGACATACCACATAGAGACTAGATAATTTAAAATTATAAACACTAAGTGGTATTCCTCATGTACACACATTTTTAGGGTTGTGAAATGCCAAAGGATATCACTTCCCCAAGATGGGATGATCCATTAATCTCTCACAAGATCCAACAAGATACAAACAATATGCAAAAAGGCTCAACAAGAACACCCGTACAAGGTGTGCAACCAACAAGCACATACTTGATTAATAAAAAAAAACAAGTAGGTAGCACAACATATACCACCACATGTAATGGAACAAAAACCAACACATGCAAAGGGGCGAGTAACTTTCAATGTAGATAAGTTGAGTACATGTTACCACAAAGAGGAACATTGGATATATGATATGAAAAGATAATCCAATTGACTTGACTTGAGACAATATATTGATGAAGATCCCTCAATTCTTCATGATATAGACAAGTCTCCAATGCCCTCCATTAAACACCTATTGATCAAGTTTTGGCTTGTTGGTCCCCAACCAAGTTGGGTCCTAAGAGGTTAGTCACAATAGGCTTGGCAACCCAAATGGTTCTTTTCTTGACACCACTTTGAGTGCCAACATATTTGGCAAACACACTGCCAACCTTATCCTTGCAAAGTGAATAAGCATCATCAATTATGATAGGGTTGGATGAGTTACCCATAGTGCATGAAGAAGATAGATGACCCTTTTCACGGCATATGTAGCATGTTCTTTTCTTCACCTTCTTCTCACTTGATTTCTCCACAATGGGAGCATTAGCTTGATTCTTCTTGGGAAGTGACCTTTCTTCAACACGAGGTTGAGCATGGCCTTGAACTTGAGGCCGCTTCCCTTGTTGCTTCTCAACTAGTGCCTTCATCTTCAAAGGACAAGATCTAACATGGTGCCCTTCACTTTTGCACTTGAAGCAAACAATCTTGGCCGGATCTTTGATTTGACCTTGGCCCTTCTTATTCTTGTTAACCTTGGACTTCTTCTTGTTGTTGGAGATGAACCCAAGTCCACTCTTGTCATTGGGGGGTTTTTGCACACTCAACATATTGTCGAGTTTGGATTTCCCTTCATGACTCTTTACCAAGTCTTTCTTCAAAGAAGAGACTTGGGCGTTGAGCTCTTTGATTTCCTCTACATGGTTAGTAACAACACAAGTACTAGAGGAAGTAGAAGCTTCATTGTTAGAGCAACAAGGAAAGGAAAGTAATTCATCACAAGATGTAGCAATGTTATGAGTGGATGAATTACTAGGACTAGCACAAGGCAATATGGCATTTTGAGAAGTAGTGCAAATGTCCACATGGGGCTCACTAGATGTTACCTTTGACATAATAGCCTCATGAGCTAATTTCAGCCTATCATGGGAAGCTAGAAGATCCTCATGGGAGCTAGAGAGCTTTCCATGTTTTTCTTCCAATTTCCCATAATTGCTAGTTAGCAAATCAAGTTGAGCCCTTATCTCAACATTCTCCTTCAAGATGGATGCTTCACAAGAAGTAGAGTTAGTAGCACAAGCATCATCACTATTGGAAAGCGAAGAAGGCAATTTAGTAAGCTCATTTGAATTTGAAGCTTTAAGTTGCTCATGCGACTCGGTGAGAATGATGGGCTCACACGAAATGACCCTAGAGTCATTTTTAAGAAGCACAACATTCTCAAGGAGTTTAGCATAAGTAACTACAAGCTCTTCATATTTAGTTTCAAAATCATTTGCCACCACAAGAGTCTTATCATAGGATTTCTTTATTTTACATAACTCTAAAGTAAAGGTCTCCTCAAGAGATTCCTTGGTGGTTTGTTCTTCTTCTAGAGCTTCTTTTAGATCCGCAATCTCATCCGCGTAATCACGGGCATGACCTTGTATTTTAGAAATGGTATTCTCATGCTCCTCAATAATTTTATTGCTCTCGGTGGCAATAGCCAAAATCTTATAGAAGTAAGAGCAAGCAATTTTATTCTTACGAATAGCATGAAAAAACATTTCACTCTTCTCAATTAAAGAGGCAAAGTCATCATCCTCTTCTTCATTATCCTCATCATCACTAGATATATTGGGTTCCAAAGAAGGAGTTACCTTTGAAGACCTAGCCATAAGGCACATGTGGGAAGCAATAGATGATGATGAATAAATATTTGAAGCTCCAAGAGAGACCATGTCTTGGCCAATAGAATTTCCGGTTTCCTCTACATTGTAAGACACACAACAACTAGAGGAACTAGAGGCATTTATGTCATGGCAACAAGATAAAGTAAGCATATCACCACGAGATGTGTTCAAGGAGCATACACATGATATGCAAGGACTATCAACGCAAGCATGTAAAGTATTTATGGTGCTAGAAGTGTTTAAGTCCAAAGATGAAGCATGGCAATGAGATAGAGATGAATGATCATCACAAATAAGCTCACTATCAACATTGCAATTTCCATCACCACTCACCATAGAGTTACCTTGTGTCTTGCTACACTTTGGTGAAGTGGATGAGAGTTCATCACGGCCGGAAGTGGAGGGAATACAATCATCCTTAATAGTGTTGGACACATCATATTTTTCTTGAATCTTTGTCCAAAACTCATGAGCGTTACGGAAAGGCATGATTGCAAGAATAACTGCATTGCTTACAAAATCAACAAGCACATTAGAAGCTCGAGAATTAAGATAAGAGTTTCTCTTCTCCTCTAAAGATAGACTTTGGGAATTCTTAGGCGGAGAGAAACCCATATCTAAAATTCTCTCTATATTTGGGTCCATATCACGAAAATGATTAAGCATGCAAATTTTCCATATATCATAATTAGTGCCATCAAATATAAAAGTGTTATTGTGCACTAATCCCCTAGCTGACATCTTTACTCTCAAGGCGGTGAAGCCTAAAATGAGAGACCTTGCTCTGATACCAATTGAAAGGACACGGATGTTGCCTAGATGGGGGGGTGAATAGGCGATTTAAAACTTTTACGAGCGGCTTGACAAACGCGGAATAAAACTAACATTTAATTTGCCAAGCATACAAAACCTAAATAAACTAGGTTCACCTATGTGCACCAACAACTTATGCTAAACAAGATGAGCAACTATGTGATAGCAAGATATATATAACTTCAAGCACGAAGGCTATCACAAAGTAAATTGCATAAACAAAGGAGCTCGGGTATAGAAATAACCGAGGCACGCAGAGACAACGATCTATCCCGAAGTTCACACCCTTGCGGGTGCTAATCTCCGTTGGAGCGGTGTGGAGGCACAAGGCTCACCAAACGCCACAGAGGCTCACCGTAATCTCCTCGAGCCCTCCCACCAAGATGGAAGACCCGATCCACTATGGGACCCTTGAGGGCGGTCACTGATCCCGCACAAAGCTTGGGGCTACTCCACAACTTAATTGGAGGCTCCCAAATCCACAAAGCCACTAAGATTGGGGCACACTCTACAACTCAATTGGAGGCTCCCAATAATCGCCACGGAGGCACCACAAAGCTTGGGAAGATCTCCACAACTTAATTGGAGGTCCCCAATAAATCCACTAAGCCATCTAGGGTTCTAAGAACCCAAGAGGAAATAAGCTTCTTGCTTTCACCACCGAATCTCCGAGGAGAACTCAAACCGATGCACCAAATGCAATGGCAAGAACACACGAAGTGCTCAAATCCTTCTCTCCCAAATCCTACCAAAGCAACAAATGCTATGGAGGATATGAAAGGAAGAACAAGGAGAAAATCCACAAAGAACTTCAAGATCTAGATCCAAAGGTTCCCCTCACTTAGAGGAGAAAGTGATTGGTGGAAATGTAGATCTAGATCTCCTCTCTCTTTTCCCTTAAAAGGATGCAAGAAACATGGAGGGAAGTGAGGAGGGAGGACAAGCTTTGAAGGTCAACAATGGAGGAGAGAGAAGCCCAAAAACGTGGTTGGTTCAAGGAAGAAGAAGGGTATTTATAGGTGGGGAAAATCTGGCCGTTGGAAGCAAATCCCGCCAAAGTTCGGCGGAAAGTCCGGCACCGCCGGTGTCGTCGTGGTGAAACAACATATGCCATAGGATGGCTTAAATGGGGGCCGACTAGATGCTGGAGGATTCGGGAGAGGGGAACGAGCTAAAAAGCACGACAGAAAGAGACACTGATCTACCCAGGTTCGGGGCTCTCGTAAGGAGATAACACCCCTACTCCTGCTCTACTGATTGTATATATGGATCGATGTAGTACACCACAATGGTGCTTCCAAGCTCTCTGCTAGAGAAGGAAGATGAACTGGTAAGTGTAAGAGTACAGAGTGACCAACCAACAACTATCAGCCAACCTTCCACCTTCTACCAGGGCTCCCTATGCCACCTTATATAGTGGTGGCCAGGGTTACAACGGTCATACAAGACCACAAGACAAGGGCTACACTCCAAACAGGAGCTGGTGGCGATGGCAGAGACCCTTGACTTCGCCCCTGATTGCTCTCGATGGGACGCCACATCCCTGTACCTTGTACCTCTTGAACTGTGGCCTTACCTCCGTGCGGTAAGCTCGTACTTGTGCACAGTGAGGGTAGGTAACCTCCACTGTGCACCCTGCCATCTTACTCTGCTACCATGCTTGGATGTTTTCTTCCTTGATTGTAGGGATGTGACACCTTGGTTGACTTAAGCATCCCGGATATGACCGTTGGCCATACCCAGGACTTATATGCCGGACCAACGACCTACGAGGGTCGGGTAATCCGGCCTCCCCTGCTCCTGCACAACACACCAAATAGTTAGGCCGGCATATCTGAGTATATGCCGGCACACATATATCAGTATTCCGGCTATGCCGGCATATCCAGACACCAGCCGGGATACACATTATATGCCGGCCTGGCCGATGCTCTTATATTCCGGCCAGGCCCTTCCTTGATAACCCGGCATAAAGTCAATCATAGACCTTGTGTCTCTCTAGTCTCTTGACCCTACCGGGGGTCATCCCCCCGACACTAGTCCCCGAAGCTGCCGAGGTTCCCCAGTCATAACTGTGGAGCCTTGACAGGTTCAACATACCTTTCTTCATTATGCCCCGGCGATCATATTATATGCCGGCACATCTGCACATATCCCGGCCTCTGTTCCTGTTCCAAAACTTATTCCGGCCGGTCCCGAGGGTATTCCGGACGGAACATATACATCGGGCAATTAATCCGACATATAGACGAGTCTTCCTCGAGAAGCCATGTCCGACAGCTTTGCATCGAAACTTGTAACTGCCCTGCCACCTCGAACGATCACCCACGATGTGACGGTTCACAGTGCAGCAGTTACTTCTCGCCGTCATGGCACGGTTACAGGAACCGCCGCCCCACTCTGTGCCGCCACGTGGCGCCTCGCCGCAGAAACGGTCGGGGGAGTGGAGCACTCCCACGATCCCCACGACCCTGCCTCTTCGCTATAAACAGGGCGGCGGGGGTAAACGTATCTTTTTACCCCCCACCACCATCGTCTTCCTCGCCTTCCTCGCCTGCTACTCTGCCTCCTGCGCTCCACCGCCGGTCCGAAGAGCAGCATCGCCGCCGCAGCCGACCTGCTCCCCGCCGACGCCGACGCCCGACGACGCACGGCATCACCTTTGACGACGCCGCCGCCGCCGCCTCTTCTCTCTGCAGCATTGCAGGGAGATTGGATCTTCCTGCACGCTCGCCGCCGCTCCATCGTCGCCGGCCAAGCTCCGGTGAGACCTCCCTCTGTTCTTCCTCTTTCACGCCTTTTACAACTTCGCACCGATAGCCCCGCTTGCACAGATCTGCCTCGGTCTCAGAGCTAGTTTTCCCTTTGATTCGACTAGCATTGCTAGGCAACGCTCGCAGGTGTTCATCTTTAGGAGTTTTACCCTTATTTGCTTCCTATTTTACCTGCCTCGGTAGATCTTCTATTCCTGCTAACATCTGTGAGAGTGGTATGCCGGAGAGACTAACCTCCCTCTTTTCTCCGGCCTTGATAGGAATAACACCACGGGACTCCGACTCTCACGCCTTATCCCGGCCACTAAGATGGCATCTTCAAGCATGACGGCTACCTCGGCCTCTGAGGAAGATACCTCGGCCCGAGCTCAAGGACGCTCCGGCTGGGAGGGGTCGGAGGTTACTCCGGCCGACATATCCTGGGTCACCTCCACCAGGAGAGTTCCGGAGGGCGTAGCATGCCGGCTACCCGCGGGAGAAACTGTACCGGCACCTGAACCCGGCGAACGCGTCGTCTTCATCGCCCACTTCGAGCGGGGCTTCGGACTGCCGGCATCGGACTTCTTCCGGGACTTCCTCAACACCTACGAGCTACAACCTCATCATATCCCGGCCAATGCCGTGATGATCCTCTCCGCCTTCGCTGCTTTTTGCGAGGGCTATGCCGGCATAGAGGCCCTTACTCAAGGCTGGGCGAAGTACTTCCAACTGCGGAAGCAAGTCGTCCAAGAGCCGCCCCAGAGCAAGGACGACCCGCCGGAGACGGCCCAGGAAAAGAAGGACCGCCCCATGACCCTCTGCGGCGCGGCCACCATCATGTCCCGAAAGGGCTCGGACTTCCCCAAGGTGGAACTCCTGGAATCTTGCAAGAAGTGGCAGAAAAGCTTCTTCTACGTCAAGAACACCACCGACGAGGATCTGCTCAACCTGCCGCCATTTGTGGACGAGCCACCCTTGGCGATGACGAACTGGACCTACAACCCGAAGAACTCGGTGATGCCGGTGAATGCGCTTCACCGGGTTAAGGGCGAGCTCCTGGATGCCGGTCTTACTCCTCAAGACCTGGTGGCCTGCTATATAAGCCGGCGCGTCTCCCCTCTGCAGCGCCGGTCGCACAAGATCTGCCAGATGAGCGGGCCAATGGACCCCACCCGGCACTCCACACACGAGCTGACTCCGGCCGACATTCTGCGCCGGATTAAGGATGTCTGCAAGTCCTCTCAGGCCACTTTTGCCTGGGGGCTAGAACCATACAGCCGGGATAGGCCCGCCCCAACGGTAAACCTTCTTAGCCGATACATAAAGTCCATGTCCGGCACATAGATACTTAAGCCGACACATGCCTGTTTGCCGACACATATCATATCGATCCGACATACCTCTTCCACCGGCATATTTCCTTGTCTGAATACTTGACTTTGCTGTTTATACAGAAATTCAGCTTCCAAACCATGGAGAACTCCCGGATCAAGATCGCGGCGGACCGCACCGTTGCGGATGTTGAAGATCCGGATCATTGGGATAAGCTTCCCAGGAGCACCCGTGCTGCAGCTGCCATGGGTAAGGGCTCTTCATCCCGGCATTATACTCAAGACCGGAGTGAGATTGATTCTGACGAGGAGATCCTACTGTACTATGACCCGACGCCACTTGCGTACGCCTTTCCAGAAACCCCTATTGCTCACGAGTTTCCAATGCCGTCCTCAGCTATCCCGGACGATGTCGTTATCGACGCCGCCCCTCTGAACAGGGACCTCCTTCCACCGGCGGACGTGCCGGCCGGAAGCGAGGTGTGAAGCCCCAGTCCGACATTACCTCAGAGATCGAAAAGACAGAAGGTCGGCGTGCCCAAACAGAAGAACAGAGGCCTGTTGCCTCGGGGTAAATTTCCTTTTCTTTGCATTTCCTCCGACATATCTCTTGTTTGTATTACTGACTTGGTGTTTTCTCTCTTTCAGTGCTCCTCTTGAGCCGGAACAAGCTTCTGGCTTGAGTGGCGACCCGAAGGTTACCAAGCCCGCTGCCCCTGCTACCTCCGACATTCCCTCTGCCAGTCA